>MU714281.1:0-16034 GCA_026770625.1 Nicotiana glauca
GATAATCTTAAATACATATAGATTAAGAGGTTCCTTACCTTTATACAGAAAGAACAACTCCAATTTGACCTTAAAGTTCCATGAAATATCCCTCCAATGCCGCCACAACAACAAGAAAGAGAAACTAGCGGTCAACTAGTGTTTTTCGGCACTAGAATCACTTTAGGAGGCTTGAAATCACCTAGGGTTGATATTAAGAACATGAGGGATTATTTACAGAATATAAACCTTTTGAAACAACATCCCACTCGAGCTGGAACAACACAAAAATGAGCAACAACAAGAAGAATAAGAGACTTACTAGCGTCACGGGATTCCCTACACTTGATTTGTGTTGTTTGCCCTTTGTTTGGGTCTTGAATCTTGAGAGAACCTTGAGAGGGNGTTGGAGGCGTCATATATAGGTCCAAATGTCTTAAACCGACTTAGTGGGTCCCATAGAGGTGCTTGGCGCAGTCTCGCAAAAATGCAAATATCTCTCTACTCCGAGATTGTATCGACGAACGGTTTAATGCGTTAGAAACTAGACTCATAGATATTCAATATGGTGCGTGGATCACCCAGTAACTCCAAGTATATTGGGAGAAAAGCTTAATAACATTTGACCTAAAGTTTAAGTAAAACTGTGAACCTAAGTTGCAACAACTTTTGTCGACTTTTGTTTCATAACTCGTTTGACTTCAAAACTTTTTATACGGATATTATATGATTCAAATACCTTAAAACATGACCTCTTGAGTATATTAAGAACCTATAGGTTTACCCGAAAATACGATTTACAACATCCTTGATTCGTTTAACTTCTAATACTTGTTAATCACCCTTATGCACCCTTGTATCACTTAAGATCAATAGGATTAACTTCTTATCAACTCAAGGATAATTCCTTATTGGATTTGTGTTAACTAACATATGGCATTAACTAATGCATGTGGATATGGGTTGTAACACAGAAAAAGAAAAAGGCTCAAAAACCCTCTGTTGGTGGCGCGACTACTGGTGTGAAAAAGCCTAAGGTCAAGTGTTATCACTGCAAGCAGCCCGGGCATCATAAGAAGCAATGTCCAACTTATCTGGCCAAGCTGAAAAATAAACCAGGTGATTTACATCTACTTGTCGTTGAAACATTTTTAGCGGCTGTTTCTACCATGTCATGGTGTGTAGATTCGAGAGCCACAAATCATATCTGCACTTATTTACAGGGGTTTCAGGTAACGCGGCGGCTAAGTAGAGGAGAAATCAATGTTTATCAAGCAGACGGTTCAGCAGCCCCAGCTTTAGCATTAGGAAATATTAGTATTTCGTTTGGTAGTGGTAGAGTTTTAGCTTTAAAAGACACATTATATGTACCTTCCGTTAGAAGGAATTTGATTTCGGTTTCTAGCGCTATGAGAGATGGTTATGATTTTAATTGTCATCACGTTGATAAATGTGTTATTACTCATAATAAGCGTTATCTCTCTTCGGCTACATTGATTAATGGTCTTTTTGTTGTTGACTCTATTCCTAAACCGTTACCACCTAAAGAACTGAATAATGTTGATTTACCAAGTAAGAGAAAACGTTCTTCTGAATTGAGTGAAACATATTTATGGCACTTGCGTTTGGGTCATATAAATCTAAACAGAATTTCCAGGTTGGTCAAAGATGGACCTTTAAGTTCATTGAAAGTGGAGGCACTACCAACTTGTGAATCTTGTTTAGAAGGAAAAATGACAAAACGAAATTTTCCCTCAAAAGGAAATCGGGCAAGTGATAAATTAGAGTTAATTCATTCTGATTTGTGTGGTCCAATGAATGTCCAAGCAAGAGGTGGTTTTGAGTATTTTGTGACTTTCACAGATGATTACTCAAAATATGGGTATATTTATTTGTTGCGTCGAAAGTCTGAATGTTTTGAAAAGTTCAAAGAATTCAAGACTGAGACTGAAAAGCGACATAATAAACATATCAAGACACTACGATCTGATCGTGGTGGGGAGTACCTCTCTACGGACTTCATTGGTTATTTATCAGAATGTGGAATTACATCTCAATTATCTGCTCCTGGAACTCCACAACAAAATGGTGTAGCTGAAAGAAGAAATAGGACTCTTATGGAAATGGTTAGATCAATGATGAGTTATTCCGATTTGCCTTCGTCTTTTTGGGGACATGCCTTAGAAACGGCGAATTACGTTCTGAACTTAGTTCCTTCAAAGTCAGTACCCTTGACCCCTACAGAATTGTGGACTGGGCGTAAGCCTAGTCTGCGGCATATTCGAGTTTGGGGTTGTCCGGCACATGTGCTAAAGGGGAAAACGGATAAATTGGAGGCAAGAACGGATGTATGCGTGTTTATAGGTTATCCAAAAGGGACGAAAGGTGGTTTATTCTATTGTCCAAAAGAGAAAAAGGTAATTGTTAGCACAAATGCCAAGTTTCTGGAAGAGGACTATTTGATGAACCATGTTCCTAGAAGTAAACTCGTTTTACAGGAACTTTGCAAAGGAATGGAAACTCAGTCATCTGGAAAACAAAACGACCATATCCAAACTCCAGAAGTCGATTTTGACATACCATTGCACTTTAGTAGTGGGAGAAATGTCAATAGACTTAATGTCCCACAAGAACAAGTGCCCGAAGTCATACTACCACAAAGTAGTGGGAGTCATGTTGAGCAAACTACACAACAGGAAGAAGTCGTTGATATCCCTGTGGATAGCATGGAGACTCAGGTTCCTGATGATGATGTGGTTCAACCACAAAATCAAAGTGATGTAGTTGTAACTGATGTAGTGCATAGTCGTAGTGGGAGAGAAATAAGACAGCCAGTTCGTTATACGCTCTTGGGAGAATCATATGATAGGATCCCTGAGGAGCCTACCTCCGAACCTGTCAATTACGACCAAGCACTACATGATAAGGACGCCGATAAGTGGGTTGCTGCTATGAAATCAGAGATGGAGTCTATGTACTCTAATCAGGTCTGGGATCTTGAAGAACCAGCTGATGGGGTTAAACCCATTGGATGCAAGTGGATCTATAAGAAAAAGAGAGGTGTAGACGGAAAAGTACAAACTTTTAAAGCAAGGCTTGTAGCAAAAGGGTTTACTCAGAAAGAAGGGATCGATTATGAGGAAACCTTCTCGCCGGTAGCCATGCTTAAGTCTATAAGGATTCTCTTATCCATTGCTGCTCATTATGATTATGAGATTTGGCAAATGGATGTCAAGACAGCTTTCCTTAATGGAAGTCTTGATGAGTGCATCTATATGATGCAACCAGACGGTTTTATCGAAAGTGGCAAAGAGCACATGTTGTGTAAGCTTAAAAGGTCCATTTATGGTCTAAAACAGGCATCTAGGGCATGGAACACTTGTTTTGATAAGGCGATTAAAACTTTTGGTTTTGATCAGTGTCTTAATGAATCTTGTGTATACAAAAAGTGGGATGGAGACAAAGTGGCATTTTTGATTTTATATGTAGATGACATACTGCTCATAGGAAATAATGTGGGCATGTTGAGTTCAGTTAAGCAGTGGTTGTCCACACATTTCGATATGAAAGATTTGGGAGAAGCGGCTCATATCCTTGGGATCAAACTCTTGCGAGATCGCAAGAAAAGGATATTAGGCTTGTCCCAAGGTCTTTATATTGATACAATACTCTCCAGGTTTAGCATGCATGATTCCAAGAAAGGATTTCTTCCTTTTAGACATGGAATTTCTCTATCTAAAGATCAGTCTCCTAAGACCGATGAAGAGATAGAAAAGATGAAGGCGGTCCCTTATGCATCAGCTGTGGGGAGCCTCATGTATGCTATGTTATGCACTAGGCCTGATATCTGCTTTGCCGTTGGTGTTGTTAGCAGATTTCAGTCTAATCCTGGGAAAGAGCATTGGACAGCGGTTAAACATATAATCAAGTACCTGAAAAGGACTAGGGATTACATGTTGATCTACCATTCAGATGATCTTGTACCTATTGGGTATACTGATTCAGATTTCCAATCAGACAGAGATTCTAGAAAATCTACCTCAGGTAATGTGTTTACTCTTGGAGGTGGAGCCATAAGTTGGAGGAGTATCAAGCAAACTTGTGTTGCTGATTCCACCATGGAAGCCGAATATGTGGCAGCCTCTGAGGCAGCCAAAGAGGCAGTTTGGCTCGGTAGCTTCCTGAGGGAGTTGGGTGTGGTTCCCTCGATTCAAGCGCCAATTACGCTTTATTGTGATAATAGTGGTGCGGTTGCAAATTCAAAGGAGCCACGAAGCCATAAGAGGGCAAAGCACATTGAGCGTAAATATCATTTAATTCGTGATATAGTGCAAAGAGGGGATGTAGTAGTCACCAAGATTGCGTCGGAGAACAACTTGGCAGATCCGTTTACTAAGAGCTTACCACAGAAGACTTTTGATAGGCATGTAGACGGAATGGGTGTCAGAATTGTAGACGCATGGTTATGAGTCTAAGTGGGAGATTGTTAGGATATACTATAAACCATGCGTATTGTTATAGTATTCTTTATGGAACAATTGTTTATTTATTTATTCAATTCAATAAAGTTTTATTTTAAATAGATCATGTATTCGTTTGTGTGTCCATTGCTTATATAGTAGATGATTTAGTGTATAGAGTTTAGCTTATACACGGAAGATTAAATCATCGGTTCTTATAAGTCATAAAGTTTATGTTCACAATCTAATGATGGAATTGGACAAGCCATCGGAATGGTTGTAGCACAAGACCAAATATAATTTATCTTGATTATGGGAATGGTCTAATTTCAACTTCTTGTGCTAGTACATTTTGTATGTATTGAACGGATCAAGTAGAGATAAGTATTTTATACTGACTTTATAAAATAATTTCTCTAGTCCATTTAATGTACTTATACTCTTAATCCTAATATAATTATTATTAGCTGTGTATGTCACTTGTTGTTTTGATTTATTAAAAGGCGAGATTCTTTCGCGAGTCAATAAGCCTGGTAAATTGGATAACAATGATATACATTGGCGAAGTAATAATTAGTTGATGGAATCCATGTCTCGATTTTGAGATTGATGATACTCCTTTATGAAAGCTTATTAGTTTTCATGTGTAAACCCGGCCGGTGGATTTTGTATCCGACACATGAAATAAGTTAAGTGTAAGTCTAAAGGAAGTAATCAATAAATTAAATAGTCAGTAATTTAATTTGATTGATTAGTATCTGAATCTTAACATGGGGAGTTAAATAAGGTTTTATGGAAGAATTTCGAAATTGAACTAAGGAGTGCAATTACGAATTTTTAGTGGAATAATTCGTAGTTTATTATGATGGAAATTAATTTCAGAATTTCGAAATTAATATCATAATAGGAAGCCTTGTTAATTAAATTCTGTGGTCCCTACTGTGTCTAAATAATATGAAATAGTGGAAACTGTTACTTAGTGGAAAAGAAAACGTAGAAACCGTCCCTTAGTGGGAGAAGGAAACCTAATAGGTTTTGAAAACAGTTTTGACCTAAAAAACGCAGCTATATATATGGATATAGGGGCTGGACGTTTTTTCACGATTCTGACTGCGGTTTCTACTAGAATTTTGCCCACCCAAAATTCTCTATTTCGGTTATTGTTTGGGTAACACAGTAGAAGACTGTGGAAATCTGCTGGTGCGTTTTCAACTGAGGAACTGGAGAACGACATAGATTTGTTGTGTTTACGCTTTAAGAGGTAATCCTAAAATCTCCATACGTGCTAGTTGTTTAGATTACACGTGAATAAGATTCTGCTATTGCTTCCGCTGTGGTATATATTCCATCAATTTCAACAATCAACTTTGTCGTTGGCGCAAGGTTCTAAGTTCTTTCAAATTATTGTTTACCCTAAAAACCGAGTAACAATTAAACTTGTAATGCAGTTTTAAGGATACGTGATTTCATTTAATATTAATTGATTAACTTAGAGATAAGTGATGTGAATTGACAAGAATGTAAAACAAATCAATGCTTGGACAACGCCCTCGAGCTGATAACCCCCGGGAATGATGAAGTAAGAACAATTAAAGAATAATAAGTTGATGAGAATAAAGAAATATTATATTGCCATGATATTCGTGAATATAAGATGTTTACAAATGATTTATATGCTAGTGGAGTCCTAATTATAGTACAATTCTAATTACAAAAGTAAATCTTATGATTGGTACAAATAACTGCCCTTGATTTGATCTGTTTCGAGATTTTTGCCATGATCTCCGACCGATTACGAATATCTCGCCTTTCCGTTATTTCACTTTATTCGAAGTCGGTCATACTTGCCTTAGCATAAGTTTGTTCAATCTAGTACCTCTTAAGGTTTTCAAGGTTTGATGTTATCGAAACCCTATGTAAATTTGCCGAGGGTAGCCTCTTTTTAACCGGTTTTATGAACATGTTTGAAGGCCTATTTAATTACGGAATTCGGACATCTCCGAACCGTGATAGTTTGGTCGTAGCTTTTAACTTGATATTTTCCCATTGGGATTGTTTCTCTATTATACTTCAAATTTGTTCGAAGTATTAATCCTCAAGTAGGATGGACGTGGCCTATAAAATCAAGGATCACCCTTTTAAGGTCTTAAGATTTCGAAGTTTGATAATTCGAGTATGTCGATTTTCGGACGGCAGTCCCCGAGAATGGGGTTAATTGATCGAGCTTTAGTTATGATTGGCTCTTGAGCCGGTTTCTGTAATATATCGTAAGTACAAAATTATAAAGTAGAAATCTCACTAAGGCATGGAACATCTGATAAGAAAACATACTTCTTTCAATAGATCATTCATGCGTACATGTTTTGTCATTAGGGCTTGGGCAATATACATGGGCATGATTTGTTTAACACTTAGGCCTTTTACAAAATTTTCCTATCGAGACCCTATTGACACGAAGCATCTTCCTTGAAAACATAACATCTTAGGGTGATGCCCCTAGTATTCGAGATTGATTATAGAGAAGCCTCGGATACTGTTGAATTATCCCAGGTAGCACATATAATTGTTTCCTCGTTAAAAACCTAGCGAAGAATTTCCAGATACCTTTGATCGAACACTTGCAATAAGTTAGTTTCGATAATAAACAAAAAAAAAGAGTCATACCTTAGCAATAGTATCGTTTGAGGAGTGATATGTTCCAATTATTTGGTAGTTGTTTGCCGTTCATCGTGCCAAGCTTGTAAGATCTCATTCCAATGATACCAAGGACCTGATATGGTCCTTTTGGGCCGAGTTTCCCCTCGTTTGGATCTCGAGTGTTGAGGGCGACTTTCCTCAGGACTAAGTCCCCTATTTTGAAGTGTCGAAGATTGGTTCTTCGGTTATAGTATCTTTTGATTTGCTGTTTTTAGGCGGCCATTCGGACAAGGGAGGCTTCCCATTTTTTGTTTAACAATTAGAGGTTTGTGTTCATAGCCTCGTGATTTAATCTTCCATTGTGTATTGAAACCTGACGCTTAGTTTCTCGACCTCGACCGGTATCATATCATTGATTCCATACACTAAGGTGAACGACGTTGCCCCCATAATGGATTTTGTCATTATCCGTTATGCCCAAAGCACTTCGGAAAAAATTTCTCTCCATTTCCCTTAGTGTCATTCAACCTCTTCTTTAAGTTTTGAATAATGGTTATGTTCGTTGATTCGGCCTGTCCATTCCCACTAGGATGATACGACGTCAATAATATCTTTTTTATTTTGTGATATTCGAGGAACTTCGTTATTTTGCTGTCAATAAATTATTTTCCATTGTCACACACTATCACGGTGGGTATCCCGAATCGGCATATGATGCGATCCCTGGTGAAGTCTATAACTTCTTTCTCTCTAACTTTCTCGAAAGCCCATGCTTCAACCCATTTAGAAAAATAGTCTGTCATAAATAAAATAAATTAAGTTTTACCTGGGGTCGCTGGCAGAGGACCAATGATGTCCATCCCTCATTTCATAAATGGCCACGGGGATAGGACTGAATGAAGTTGCTCTCCGGGTTGGTGGATCATCGGTGCATGCCTTCGGCATTTGCCACATTTTCGAACGAACTCCATAGTATCTTTGTCCATATTATCCCAATAATATCCCGCTCTGATGACTTGGTGAATTAGTTAATCGGCACCAGATGGTTCCCGTAAGTGCCCTCTTGAATTTCTCGAAGGACATAGTCGGCGTCCCCCGGTCCCAAGCATATTTCCAATGACCCATCAAATATCCTTCTGTACAATGTTCCATCTTCGGCCAATGTAAATCGTGCAGCTTTCATTCGTAGAGTCCTCGATTCCTTAGAGTCCGATGGAAGTTTTTCATTCTTCAAATAATCGATATATTGTTCCTCAATTCCCAAGTTAGGCTTGTGGAATTTATTTCGGCATGGCCTTCTTCAACCACCAATTTTGAAAGTTATACGACAGTTCCCGAGCTAATTTCATCATCTTCTACTGTTGACCCCAAAATTGCAATGGGATTTGCCTCACCGTTCTATTCTCGAGGTATATGGTGTAGGTTCCATTATTTGAATCGGTGTAAGGTTACCTGCAATTTGTCTAAGTATCTCTGCATTCGATCTTTTCGAACCTCGAAGGTTTTGTTGACCTTGTTAACCACGACTTGGGAATCGCGGCTCGATGACTTCTTCTCCCAAACTGTTAGCCAACTCGAGATCTACAATCATGGCCTCATATTCGCCCTCATTGTTAGTCAACTTAGGGGTTTTGATAGATTGTCTAATCGTATTACCTGTGGGTGGCTTCAAAATTATGCCCAGCCCTTACCCTTTCACATTCGAAGCTTCGTCCGTGAAAAGGGTCCATACCTCTGAAGATGTACCCGATTTTAGGAATAGTTCCTTTTCGACCTTAGGCACGAGGGCTGGTGTAAAGTCGGCCACAAAGTCTGCTAAGATTTGAGACTTGATGATCGTTCGGGGTTGATACTCGATATCATCCCCACTAATTTTGATGGCCTATTTAGCTAATCAACTCAAAAGTTCAGGCTTGTGCAAGATATTACGAAGGGGGTAAGTGGTTACGACACAAATTGGGTGACAGTGAAAATATAGTTTCAATTTCCTAGAGGCATTTATTAGAGCAAACACTAATTTTTCTAAGTGTGGGTACCGGGTCTCTGCTTCACCTAAAGTTCGGCTAACGTAGTAAATGGAAAATTGCATACCTTTCTCTTCTCGAATTAGGACACTATTTACCGCGACCTCCGAGACTGCCAAATACAAGTAGTGTTGCTTGTCCGCATTTGGGGTGTGAAGCAATGGCGGGCTAGAAAGGTACCTCTTTAATTCTTCCAATTCCTGTTGGCATTCCGGGGTCCAAGTAAAATTGTTCTTCTTTTTGAGAAGTTAGAAGAACGTGTGGCTTCGATCAGAAGACCATGAGATTAACCAGCCTAAAGTAGCTATTCGCCCTGTTAATCTTTGTACCGCCTTAACGCTGTCCACGACTGTGATGTCCTCTATTGCCTTGATTTTATCGGGATTGATCTCGATTCCCCGATTTGACACCATTAAGCCGAGGAACTTGCCTGAACCGACCCCGAATGCACATTTTTTGTGGTTGAGCTTCATGTTGTACTATTTCAATATGTCGAAGGTTTCCTGCAAATGTGTCAAATGGTCCTCTGTGCGTATGGACTTAACTAGCATGTCATCAATATAAACCTCTATTGATTTACCTATTTGTCCTTCGAACATTCAGTTTACAAGGCGTTGATAAGTAGCACTAGGATTTTTTTAACCCAAACGACACTACATTATAGAAATAAGTACCGTACTTAGTGATAAATGAAGTTTTTTCCTGATCCTACGGGCTCATTTGTATTTGGTTGTACCCAGAGTAGGCATCGAAAAAGCTGAGGATCTTGTGGCCGGCCGTGGCATCGATCATGCGATCGATATTTGGCAGTGGAAAAGAGTCCTTAGGGTATGCTTTGTTTAAGAATTTATAATCTACACACATTCTAAGTTTATTCCTCCTATTGGGGACTACAACTACGTTTGCCAACTACTCGGGATATTTTACTTCCCGGACGGATCCTATTTTGAGAAGTTTGGTTACCTCGTCCTTGACGAATGTATGCTTTACCTCAGATTGTGGCCTTCTTTATTTATTTACCGGTCTGAACTTCGGGTCCATACTTAATTGATGAGTGGTGATTTTCGACGGGATCCCTATCATGTCAAGGTAGGACCAAGCAAAACAATCCATTTTTTTAATAGGAATTTAACAAGTTTTTTCCTGAGATTGGGAGTTAACTCCGTGCCTAGGTATACCTTTCGATCGGGCAGGTGCTCGATCAGTATGACTTGTTCCTGCTCTTCGACCGTTGACTTCTTGGCATCGGATTCATCAGGGATCACGAAGGTTCAAGGTATCATACAATCATCGTCCTCAAATTCCTGTTGTTCCGATCTAGTAGAAGTTGGCAACTGTGGTTGCTATTTGACCTTATGCTTTTCCTGTTATTCTGGTCCCTTTGTTGATGCTAGAGTTGATACTGGTATCACCTGATCGATTGAAAACATCTCTTTGGTTGTTGGTTGTTGGTTGTTGGTTGTTCGCCGCACATCATTTTGACTCCCTACGGTGTTGGGAACTTCAAAACTTGATGAAGTGTTGAAGGTACCGCCCTTATATTATGGATCCAAGGTCTCCCAAGCAGTGCGTTGTATCTCATATCACCTTTGATTACATGGAACTTTGTTTCCTGGATAGTTCCAGAACACACTGACAATATGATTTCCCCTTTGGGGGTCTCACTTGCCATGTTGAAATCGTTGAGCAATCGAGCTGCATGCATGATTTGGTCCTGAAGGTCGAGCTTCTCCACGACCCTCAATCGAATAATATTTGTTGAACTACATGTATCCACCAACACACATTTAACTTGAATTTTATTCATAAGTATAGATATTACCGGTGCGTCATTGTGGGGTTATTCGATCATTTCAGCATCCTCATTGTTGAAAGATAAGGTATCTTCTGGTAAGTAATCCCGAGTACGCTTCTCCCTTATGATTGTGACTTTGGTACATTTGAATGTCGGACCCTGATGGATATCGATCCCACCGACGATCATATGGATCACGTGTTGCAGTTCCTCATGTTCATTTTTCATATTTGCATCCCTGTCTCTGAAGTATTTTTATTCTCGCTCACTCAAGAACCCTCGAAGATGACCTTCGTTGAATAAACTAAAGCTACCTCCTCCCTTAATTGTTTGCAGTCCTCGGTTCTGTGACCATGGGTTCCACGGTACTTGCACATTTGATTCAGATTCCTTTGAGATGGATCAGTTTGGAGGGGTCTAGGCCACTTAGTATCCTTGATTCGTCAATGGCCGACACAATACCTAAAGTATTAATGTTAAAGTTGTATTCCAATAAGCGTGGTGCTTCCTTAGGCTCGACGTGTTTATCGAAGCCATTCTTACTCATGAGCCCTCGAGAATTTTTGACCTCGATCATTCCTTTGATCATTTAGAATAGGATTACGTCCGGTCCATTATTTCTTTGATATGCGCTATATGGTTGGTATCGATCTCTCTTCGATCGGGGCTCTTTGTCAATGTCTCTTTGAATCCTGCCTTCGGACCTGTTTGGGTAAAAGGAACTGAATGGGGCTCCCAACTGATCATACTCAACTCTGATCTTTGATTGGTATCGATTATGTATATCGTCCCAGGTCACCACTGGATATTCAATCAAATTCTGCTTTAGTTGACATGATGCTATCGAACTTCGCTCGTTCAAAGCCTGAGTAAAGTCTTAGATATCGGTAACCGGGGGCAGGTTCATGCGTTTCATCTGAAATCGAGATACGAATTCACTTAGCATTGCATTATCTTTCTGTCTCTCTTTGAAGATGTCTGACTCCTGGTCGCAACCTTTGTTTCTCCAGCGTGCGCCTTTACGAATGAATCAGCTAGCATGGCAAGATAAACGATGGAGTTGGGCGGCAAATTGTAGTACCATATCATTTTCAACAAAACGGATTCAATTAGACCATCTTCTAAGTCATTTCCCTTTATTCCGCATGTGGACGAAGTGATGTGTTCATTAGGATCGGTGCTCTCGTTGTACTTAGGTATGTCCGGCATACGAAACTTCTTAGGAATGGACTTCCGAGCCGCACTTTGAGGAAAAGGCTTCTTTACTAACATTTTCGAATCCAAACCTTTTATGATCAGGGGTGCTCCCAATATTTGATCAACCCGTGAGTTGTACGTCTCTACCTTTTTGTCATTGGAATCGATTTTATTTCACTTGATTCTATCCGTTTAGTGAGCTCTTCGAGCATCCTCATGATGGCGTGGTCAGTTCCTAATTCATTATCATTCAATTTATCCTGTACAGACTTGACCCTATGAACAACTTCCTGTGATGTATCGAGTTCGATTCTGCTTGGTACCTGATTCTGGAGTTGCGCTATTACAGCCTGGTGAGTTTGTAGTATGTCAAATATCATTCGAAGGCTAATTACACCTTCTTCCCCATTTTGCGCGTTCTGACCGGCTGCCTGGGCGTCTTTGCAGACGCTATTTTCAGGTTTGACGCCTAAATCTCCACGAATGGCGACACGAGGACTGGCATCAAGCGGGTCCACGACCTGTGGTGCTTCAGGATTGATTGGAGGCACTCCATTTCCCAGGGCGACTACGTGTTCGTTTTTCCATGAAGACCAAGGTCGGTGTCAGTGTGAGTGGGTACTGCTCGAGAGTTTGACATGTTGATTCCTGAAATCAAAAACACTTACAAGAACAAGTGTAAAAGCAGTGAATGTTATGAGGGTTAATATTAAGCAATCGCTATTATGCTTAGCTCCACGAAGGGCGCCAAACTGTTTACCCTAAAAATCGAGTAACAATTAAACTTGTAATGTGATTTTAAAAATACATGATTTCACTTAATACCAATTGATTAACTTAGAGATATGTGATGTGAATTGACAAGAATGTAAAACAAACCAAAGCTTGGACAATGCCATCGAGTTGATGAACCCTCGAGAATGATGAAGTAAGAATAGTTAAAGAACAGTAAGTTGATGAGAAGAAAGAAATATTATATTGCCTTGATATTCGTGAATGTAAAATGTTTACAAATGATGGGACCCCTCTTTGTCTACTAGAGGAATTCTAATTATAGTGCAATTCTAATTACATAAGTAAATCTCATGATTCGTACGAATAACCACCCTTGATTTGATTCGTTCCGAGATTTTCGTCGTGATCTCCGATCAGTTACGGATATCTTGCCGTTACGTTATTGTACTTCACTCGAAGTCGGTCATACTTAATCTCGATTGCTGCTGACCTCGGTCTCAACGGACACTTCGATCTCTAGACTCGATGCCTCATCTTCGAGCTCGGGCCTGATTCATTACGAGGCTACCCCCGATGCAACTCTCTTGTCTCGATCAAACAGTAAAATCGGGTAGACCCGATTTTGACCGTATACATGATAGTAATTATATTGTTCACACACGCACTTATGGTAGAAGCAGAAACGATCGTGCAATTGAACTCATATTCAAAACTATAGGTAATATATTCCATTTTTTTCCGCACACAACTAAGTTTATGACACTACAGTTGAATATTCAAATGATGAACTTGATTAACTCTTTTCTCGAGCATATCCAAGAGGATCATTATTGTAATCTATTCGTGCAAAATTGTCTTAGCTATCATTTCTATGTATGTTCAGAGCCTAAGACATGAAATTGATATCGAATCTTCGCCACTATTTAGCAAATTGAACTGACGCCACATGAAGAATAATTTCATCAAAATCATAAGCCTATCGTAGGGGCTAGGATGACTAGCATACAAAGAACAAAATGTAGAATAAATCTTTTTTAGTACTGATAGTGTAAAATATATTTACACGTTAAAGGTATAAGTATTAAGTCACTGATTTCGACTTGAAAACACAAGAGCAGTATCATTCCAAACACTTTGTTCTGTTTAATTACGTAGATACTAAACAAGGTTGATGTTTAAATATTATGTTAATGATTATTTATCTTGAAAATACGAGTAACAATTAAATTTGATTTGTGGTTTTAAAGATATGCGATTTATTTCAATACCAATTAATAATCGAGAAGTGTAAGGTATGAAAGAAATAAGTAAATCAAATCAATGTTGCTTAAGCAGTATCGACCTCGAGCTCAGTGACCTCGAGATGGATCAACAATAATAAAGTAAGAGCAATAAAGTTAAAGGAGAATTCTGATGAACAATGAGCGAAACGTAGAGAGTATATTCTTTGCCAAATAATTAGATGATCTTTACAAATGATTGGGGTCCCCTTTATATAATAAGGGAACCCTAAATAAATTACATTTCCATTTACAGTAAGTAATCTTATTAGGACAACTGTCTAACCGCCTAGTACGGAATCATACAATCATATTCCGGGATTTGCGCTATGATTTTGGGGACGTGGTAGAAATCTCATTCATTCTGTTAGAAATCCATAACGGTATTATTTCGGGGTCGAACATACTCAGCTTCGATATTCATCGTACTTCAATCTTCGGGCATTGCACTCTGTCTTCGAGCAAGAGTCTGGTCCATCGAGCTTGAACTCGATCTTACCTGAACTCGGGCCCAAGGCGATCTCTCGAGCCTGGGAAACCGGACATACATAATTTCGACCGTATACAATAATAATATATGGAAGTCGTAAATAAAAAGCAAAACCAACAACTTCCGTATATCCGAAAATACAAAGAGCAGCACAACATGTTCCAGTGTCGTCCTTTTTGGATCTAGCTTTAGGTTCCATGCATGGCTACTTTAATGTTTAAGCTGCCTAAGTTTTAAATTGTGGTCTCCAACTCAAGAAATTATGGAAAATGGTCCCTTCCTCAAATGATTTTTTATATATATATACACCATATTGTACATGGCCCTATATATATAGTTGTTTCACTTGTTGTGTCCCAGAAATATATACATACAGCTTCATTTGTAGGCCATTCGTGCGCTAAATTCAGTGTATATGTCGAAAATGGATCATATGATATTTGTCGAGCCAGATTTTATTTATCCAAAGGAATAGAGAGCAATTTTTATTTAATACTTTCTTTTTTCTCGTTTATTTAGTAGTGCACCTCGGTTGAAGATCTATCACTTAACCAACTCTGGGGAAGTACAAGAGTACTTGAGAACTATCACGAGATTTGATCTGAAAACATATTAGACGGAGTTTTATTGAATAAAAATCATGAAATTAGAAGTTAAAATACGTCAACTGGACAACGTACTTCTCGAATATTCTAAATAAAATAATGACCTTCACTTTTTTTTTTTGGTGATTTAAAAGATAACTTATATTATATTAAACAGTGCGTACACAGGGAGTGCATCTCCTGCATCCTATTACAAATAGATGCACCTTCATTGAGTGCTACCATATTTCGTCTAACTGCACTACTACTATCCATAGAGTTACTAGTACTAATAACATTCCTATTTACAATATTATAGTTATTAGAGTGAGGCCTAATGTTACCCAAAATATGTTCCTGCACTACACTCAAAAATTGATCTTGCAAAAAGTGGGCTGCCTTAAAAAATATGCAACGTTGATTGTAAGTCAAAATTACAGCCCTTGAAGTCGACTGTACATGGCTGTGCGAGTCTTTAGCTAATTAAATTACAAGAATGCATTTTCTTCTAATATATGTAATCTTGTTATAAATAGAATTCTATTTATGGTGAATGTCTATATTTAGAGAGATTCTATGGTTTATTATTTGGTGGCTAAGTCATCCTCTCCCTATAAATAGAGGATTCTATTCCATTTTAATTCATCTCAAAATCAATAAGAATTCTCTCCCTCTACTTTTCTCTGCAATATTATTCTTCTTCTTTTATTGTTTTATAATACGTTATCAGCACGAGACTCTAACCAATTGAGTAGGGGGCAACTGCATCTATACCCGCTTTTTGTGCCACATTTTAACCTATGCCCGCTTTGCAAAAAAAATTGCAAGCGTACACGCTTTTTCGCATAACTTC
>MU714284.1:8415-30937 GCA_026770625.1 Nicotiana glauca
CTTAAATAGGATATTATGGGACTATCAGCCCTCAAATAGGATATTTTGAGACTATCCTCCCTCAAATACAATATTATGGGACTATCCGCCCTCAAATAGGATATTATGGGACTATCCGCCCTCAAATAGGATATTATGGGACTATCCGCCCTCAAATAGGATATTTTGGGACTATCCGCCCTAAAATAGGATATTTCGGGAGTATCCGCCCTCAAATAGGATATTTCGGGAGTATCTGCCCTCAAATAGAATATTGAATTGAATCCTTCCTTAAAAAGGACATTTAATTTATTTTCGACCGAGTGGTCCTGCTTGCATAAACATTGCCAAATATATATATATTTCATAAATTTTTTCCAAATGCATTTTATTTTAAAGATGTTAATGAAGTCAGGAGCCCACCTAAAGAGAGGAGAGGCGATTTAAAGTTATCGTTGGAATCAGGAGCCCGCCCGCATAACAGAGGAATACATTTCAAGTTGAAGTCAGTAAAGCGGAGGATTACAGCAGAATCCCCAACATAAGTTCAAGCTCGGCAATCAAGAAAAGCCGACAATGTCAAGACAGAAATAATGAAACATCAGAGGAAGCAAGTCAACAAAAAGGCAAGGCAAGAAGAGCAAGCCTGAAGATCTAGATAAGATTTTGTAACTCATAGACTAGTTTAGTCTAGCTTCTTATTTTCTGTTTAACACGGTGTAATAAGGAGATCGGTAAACAGTATGCAATAGCAGTAACAGCAGTAACAGCAAAAGCACAGCTTCATGGTAGTCCCAGCTACCAAAACTTCCCGAACTATATTGACCTGATTCCCTTTTAGCCAGGGATATGTAGGAGACCTTTTGAAGCAAAGGTTTGGTCAAATCTTTCAAAATGCTTCACACGGAGTACTCAAATAGGCAAAAATCGCTCGTATCCGCTCACTTTATCTTTGCACGAAAACTCTTCGTGTTTCCGGATAAAGAGGGAAAGCTGTGAGCACGTGATTTTTGCCTCACAATGAATTACTCCCAAAAATTCAAAATAAAACAATTTTTCTTTGTGTGCAATTTTTGAGATTTTTCGCGGCATTTTTTTGGATAATTATTTGTATTTGTCTGTGCATGTTTATTTGTTTAAATTAATATAAAATACAAAAATATGTCACATTTGCATCTAAGATTCAATTCTACATTTAGGATTAATTAAGTTTGCTTTGCAAAAAAATAGAAAATCACAAAAAAAAAAATGTATTTTTTGCATTTTTAGCATTTAATGTCCAAATTGTGCGATTTTATTTTAATTTATATTTAATTTTTGTGATAATTATTATTAGGAGTTGATTAATATTTTAAGTTAATTTTGGTTTTATTAATTTAATTTATCCAGCTATTTCTTCTAAAGTGGGAGTAAGCTCGAAATCAAAGAAGCGAAAGACATTGTGAATAGGGTCCCAAAAAGTCACTAGTGTCGCAATCAAATCATCGCATGGTTTAACTTTCATGATATCTGTGAGATCTCCTAGAAACTTAGTGAGCCATTCCTGACTGTTTCCTCCAAATCATACCACCACATCTGAAGCCGTAATCGAAACTCATATGCATCTATGACTGGTGGGTTCTGGATGGTGCTCATTTTGTACCTGTGACTAATTTTAATTTTTTAGAAAAATCAAGACTCATTTTGACTCAAAATCAACACTATTAAAAAAAATCATAAAACATTTGGCTTTGTCAATACATCCTTTCAGCGCTATGATGAAGAAGATTTAAAAGCTGTGTTTGCTAGCTGGTCAAAAACTTTGAAAAAATGACCAAAGGCGGTTGTTCTTCCAAAAAAAAGCCTTCCGGTGCCCTTTTAACGACATTCAGCAAAATTTTGGACATGAATGGCATCACCTTACTTATGAAAAAACAATGACATTTATGTACCCACACTTTTTATGATTATTATTTTTTATTTATTTATTTTCCCTTTTTTTTCTTTCAAAAATAGCTGGGCCCGATGTGGGTTGCCTACGTATCTCACATCTGGTGAGAATCAAACTTACGTAGTTCTTAATAAAATAAAAAATAACCACACAAAAATCTTTTCTTTTTTTAGAATTTTAATATGTTTTGGAAATTGGTTTCTTTAAAAAAAACAAACAATTTTCTATTTCGGTTCTCACATTGATTTTCCTTCTTTAACTTTTTCCTAATAAGCCGGTCAACATGCAAGTCCGAAACAAATGAATGCACAAATAGCAAGTAAGATGCATCAGGATGGTCTTTTCATTTCGGGTACACTTTTCCTAGACAGACCGCACCCTTGTGTCGAGTCTCCAAAGTCAAATGCACATGATGCAATCAAAAGTTCCTACTAGGGATCCGACATAAAGATGAGTTATTCTAAGTGTGAAACTTGTGGTATATTGTTCTAAACCTGGCTTACCTAAGCGGATAGCTCGAGCCTAAGTGGGGGCAACGTACTGGGAGCACGAAAGTCTGCCCGGCCTAGTTACTTGACCCAACCTCGTTCTATTTGGTATGACTTCTAACAAAAAGTGGGCCACGCGCACGTGTGCACCATAAATTCAGAAGACTAAGAAAGAATAAGGGTTTCGTAGCAGTTTATATATACAGTCCAGATAATATCAAAGCGATAAATAGATAGCACTTAGCACAAAAGGTTCAAAAAAATTAAAAAATACAGTAACATTAAAAATAAATAAATCCAAATAAAAATCATAAAACAAGCTCGAATTCTTGAACCCTGAACAAGATGTTCTGGGTTCTAGTCCCCAGCAGAGTCGCTAGAGCTGTCACACCTCCTTTTTACTACACCCCCGAAAATAGGGTATAATAGGGTTTTTTTTTCAATTAAAGTACAATTGAAACGAGATTTATTTATTTATTAAATTCAGAGTCACCACTTTGGAGATTTATTGTTTCCCAAATCACCGGTTCAAATCCCGAATCGAAGAAAGGATTGACTCTGTTTAACAGTTCGTGAACCAGAAATCTGGGTAGGGAATTCTGTTAACCCGGGAGAAGGTTTTAGGCATTCATGAGTTCCGTGGTTCTAGCACGGTCGCTTAACTGTTATATTCGGCTTAATTATATGATTTTTAAAACATTTTTGAATCTATGTGCAATTTTAACTTTATTCATCGCTTTTAATTATTTTTCAAGGAAAATTGCAATGATATTAAAATACACCTCGAACCACGTTGTCGCGCCACCTTTTTCTAAAGTCGAAATCGGCTTTGTGACATTTGGGAGGACAACTCTTTTCATCTTGGGAATTGTGTTATTGGAGTTGAAGAGTTTTCACCTAAGTATTAAATGCATTAGGACACTAAGAGGATTTTTTGATTTAGAAACCAGAGATTTGTGTAAGGGTTATCCCGAGGGGAAGGTGTTAGGCACCCCTCAGGATCCACTAGTGTGGTTCCCGGCCATGTTACAATTGTGACTTCATGTAATCAAATAAGCAAGTAAGGGTTAAAATAGAGGGACTTGCATATAACATTTCAAATAAGTTGGGAACTTTCGAAGGTAAGTAGAGAGGGCAGAATTTTATGAAAAGATTTAAAGAGTTTTACAAGAAGAGATGAAAGCAAATAAAGGGAGAGGGGTCCTAGGTTTAAGATTAATATGGATCACATCAATGCAATATCCATCAATCATTCCTCAGAACAGGAGTCACACGTGATATTATCGCACCGGTCATCATATCCATA
Organism: Nicotiana glauca; assembly: GCA_026770625.1. Lineage (NCBI taxonomy): Eukaryota > Viridiplantae > Streptophyta > Magnoliopsida > Solanales > Solanaceae > Nicotiana > Nicotiana glauca. Next base: position 12,119 of record MU714284.1, read on the forward strand.
TTCTACCCTTCCCACCCCGTAAAGGTATTAAAGCGCAGAAGAATATCGTTACTTATTGCATGTTGTTACCAGTCCCAATCCTATCAGTCCTGGAGGCATAGGACTATTAATCCCAAAGGGGAGGGAGTTGGGGGAATTTCTGGGAGTTTCAAAGGATAAAATTCTAAGGCGATATTCAAAACATATACAACAAGTTTTGGGAAAGCAAGTAAGCAGATATGGCTCAAATAAACCTCCTTAAATCAAAGAGAACCATATAGTTTAGCATGTCTTACACATACTGGTTTGGTCTAAATTAAATTAAGGCGTAGGATAGGTTGATTTACCACATATTTCCCAGATATGGAGTCCAAATTAGCCCTTCTTAGATGTAGTTGTCAAAGACTGACATAGTTGATTAATTATTTAACCGTTTGCCTATGTGTTAAATGGGACCAATAGGCCTGATATCTGTTGGTTTTAGAGATAAAGGAGTAAACTGATTGCAGAAAAAGAATTGTCAGTTGCAAGGTCATAAGTTCTGCGGGTGTTAAACAAGATTGATACTGATTTTAGACTTAGGAGCGAGTGGACAATTCAAGTTTAGTTGATAGCTTCTATAGGCATGCTTTCTAGGTGTTCCTGATTTTTATCGTTGTTATTGTCATGCAGAGATCCTATAGACAAGTCATCTATATGCAATTGGTTATTTAACTCCTATAAGCAGATTTTCCTAGTGACAGATGCATATGCAAAATATAGGAAGTCCTATAGGAATATTATCTATAGGAAGTGCAGAATTTCAGTAACGACTTATAGACATGGTATCTATATGAAGTGTAGAAAAATCTGTGAACATGGTATATATATGAGATATAGAAAGATCTATGAACATTGTATCTATATGAGATGTAGAAACACCTATAGCCACAGTATCTATATGAAATGCAGAAGTTTTTAGAAGTAGCGATTCCTCATAGATATGATATCTATATGAGAAACAGTATTTCAGTGGTTAATCTGTATGAGATGCAAAATTTCGGAAGTAGTAATTCTCTATAGAAATAATATCTACCCGTTTGCATGTATTAAGTCCCATCCCTTTTCACTATCCACCCCAGTAGTTATTACAAAATTATTACAGACTAAATGAATTAGAAAGAGAGTAAAATTACATCAGTAATTACATCTACATCTAATCAGCCTAATTCAGACTCAGAGTCTAATAATATGAGATAAACCAACTTCCAGGATCAGATTTTCAAAGCCTTTCTCTTATTTGGGATGTTTCAAAGTTCCAAGGAGCCTCAAGAGCTCTAGGAAATTCTTTCCAAGGAGCCTCAAGTGCTCCAGGCAATGCTTACCCCCCAAATATCATTGTAGAATCAGATTATAGTGCAATGTGGAAGAGTCAGCCCTCAAATGTCCAGGTTCAGAGGGAACTCAAGGTCCCAAGGAAAGTCTCATAGGAGGGGGGTAGAACTTAGCGGCTAGGAATAAGTGCAACTGCAGTAGAGGGGAAATGGTAAGCTGGTGGTCATGCCAAGAGTTTTTGGGGTGCTGGCACACCCCTGACCAGCTTGTCAGTTGTAAATTTGTGAGTTAGGACCTATTAAAGGTCAGGTTCAGCCTTGGACATCAATTGGGATGCAGCCAGGTTATACCTTAACTTAGCATACATAGGTGAGTGAAGATATGGGGATTCATAACAAGAAGGATACACGAAAAGAGTAGACAAGGGCATACTAAGCAATGAGACATACTGGCATACCTTTCATCCTACTTAGGGGGTCAAAAATCAGTTCATGAACAACAATTCTGGTTATCATTCCCTGAGTCCCCATTTACAAACATATAGAAGGTAAATGGGATGGGGAACTAGTGTTTACAAGAAAGTTAAACAAACACTAGCACATAAGCATTTCAATGTCAAATTCTGTAGAAAGTAGACATGGGTAAGAAGACTGTAAATAAACACATTTGGGATGATGCTAGGAATTGAATCAAGACATGCCAGTTTTGAAGAGACAAGCAAAAGAAAGCAGTAGTCTTGTGAATATCCAACGTGCAGAAAAGAATACTTCTAAGTGAATGTTCAGAAAAGATGGTGAAAGCTGTAAATGTGAAGTCTAAAGTGTATTCAGTAGTGTGTTGTGAAAAGAAAAAGGTCGGGTATTTTTAGTGCGAAAGTCATGATAAATAAGGTAAGAAAATAATTAAAGTCTGATTTTCAATCAATCACATAAAACTCCCTTTAATCAAGGGATTCAAATTCAAACGGGTATAAACCAATTATGGAAAGAAATTAATCAAACTCTTTGTGCAAATCATGCAATTGAAGGCAAATACATAAGGTTATTTAAGGACAAGGTTTATGAAAGTACACAGTTGTATGTTTAAGGAAAGAGAATTAGTTAACAACAAACAAATCAACAGTCCAAATATTTGGTACGAATGAACCCAGTCAGAAAAGGTAAAGAAAAAGGTTTTACTCAAGGAAAATCAGTAACAATCAATTAAACCCTAAAAAAAAGATTCTGATTCAATCATTAGTTGAAATCCTTTTAAAGAAAGATTCAACACACATAAAAAGCATACAGGCATGCTTAAACACGAAGAATTTTGTCATGACCATGTAAAATTAGTAGAAAGTATCCAATGCAGGAGAGTTTAGCAGAGAGTTAGGGTTCTAAAAATACAACCCTAACCTACATAATTAAATCCTCGGCGAATTCCCAAATCCTAGGGTTTCCACCTTGAATCGAACACAGAGATAGAGAGGCAAGTAGTCAAAAATAGGCTTAGTGGTTTCTTTCAGAAGCTCATGAGAAAACTTGCTAACAAGTAGAAAGATTAAAACAAACAGAGTGAAGAGACTAGTTTCGAAGCGTAGTGAGAGAACAATTGACATTAGAAGAAGCAGTAGAAGAAATACATGCTTATAGAGGATGAAGATAGCAAAACATAATGAAAAAGCATGCGAGAATCATAGCATAGAAAACACATTAGGAGAATATGCAAGGACGGAGTATAGAAAATACAGTAAAGAACATTCAATCACGGAGTGTGTAACTTAGTAGAAGAACACACAAGAACATAGTAGAACAAGTATAAAAACACAGTAGAAAGCGAGTGAGTAACATGATATAGGAACACAGTAAGAGAAACAATACAAACAATAAAGAAGAAAAATCATAAAAACACCTGAACACTTTCCAGAAACCCTAGATCGGAAAAGAAGGGTTTTGACAGCAATTTTAGGGAAATCGTTTAAAAATTCAAGCATAACGTAGGTACATAAGAGATCTAATAAGAATCAGAGAAAAATCTCAAATAGTTAGGGTTTCAGAAGAACCCTAGAGTGAGAAAGGCCTTAAAAAGATCCGATTTAAGTCGGATAAAGTCGGACTCAGACTTAGGAGACTAGGATATGCTGGAGCAAGGCCAGAGATGGCGAGAAACCTCGAGTCTGTGAAGATCTGAATGAAGACCCTCAAAGTCTGTCCTCGATCCTTCAAGCATCAAACTCATAAGAGCAGTAGGAGGTGAGTATAAGTGTTTCCATGGCCTGAGAACCCATGGATTCCGGTGGGTCTCAAGGTGAGGGTGCCAAAAAGTTGCAAGGGTTAGAGGAGGGGTTGAGAGAGTTTGAGAGGGGAGAGGATTCATAGGCGGCGGGTTAGGGGAAATGATTTTAGGGATAGGTGTTTGGTGAATTAAAAAGGAAAGAATGAAATGTGGCCGTTAATCCTTTGGATCAACGACTTGGATTAAACGGGGGGACCGGGAGGGTCATTTAAGCGGGTTACAGATCGGGTAATTCCAAGAATTGGGCTGGGGTTCAAAAAATTTGAAATTGGGAATTAATTGGGGCTAGTTTTAGGCTAAAATTGAAATACAATAGGGCCAGTATTTAAATAGCCATTTTTTCCTTTTTATTTTATAAAAGTGAATAAATGATTTTTAAAAAATAAATTAAAGGTACTAATCTAATTAATGATATATAAGTATTGAATTAAAAATACTGGAAATAATTTCATAATTATAAAATGCTATTAAATCTTAAAATAGGCTATAATTGTAATTATATGCAATTTAGCTTTAAAAATATGAAATAAATTTGTAAAAATATAGAAAAATCCTCTTAATTATATTCTAGTGTAAATGTGATAATAAAATAAGTTATTCACAAAAATGATAATCTTGGGAATAATTATAGGATTTTGTACCGCTAAAACAGATAATAAAATAATTTTAAAAAGCTATACAAATTTGGAAAAATACTAAAACACTTGGGTATGCTTTTATATATATATGTATATGCATATATATTATTTTGAAGGTATTTTGTATACAAAAATACATAGAAAAAAATTGGGTATCAACAGCTACTCCTCTTTACCCGGGAAGGATGAAAGAGTTGTCGGGTAAAGATATGATGGCCAATTTTGACCGAAAGAGACGATTTGCAAAGAATTTTGACCGAGCTCTGGCTCCTGAGCTGCCTACATATCCCTGGTTTTACAGGAATCAGGCCATATGTAGTTCAGGATGCATAGACGAAATATGCCGATGGAGATTTTCGAAAAGAGTGGACGCGATGTTTAGGTTGAGAAATGTAGTTGAAGTCTGATAGGCTGCGGGAATCGGAGCGGGATTTCTCCTACTGAGACAGCTGTTGCTAGTTGGTGTACCTACGAGTGAGCAATACAAACATATATTGTGCATAAATTTAAACGTGATGCAAGTTCCCGTTGGACCATGATTGTTGTCTTTGGACAGTTAGGATGATGTCCTGGGCCATGAAGGGTATGATAAAGGATTCGCAGGCTATGAAATGATGTTCTTGGGCTATGAGAATGATGCCTCCAAACTATGATTCCTTTGAATAATGATATGCAGGAGATAAAATGGGGTCCTAAGGCCATGGCATGTCGTTCTTGGGCTAAGAAAATGGTGCCTCCGAACAATGACCCCTTTGTATATTTTGGCGATCTTTCAGCCCATGAAATGCAGAAGGTGGATATCTTTTAGCCGATGCAATATGTAAATAAAGGTGGTGATCTTTCAGCCGGTGCTGGGATTAAATAGAGGTGGCGATATTTCAACCATGCAAAAAAATAAAGTGGCAATATTTCAGCCATGCAAGATTTAAATAAAGGCAACGATATTTTAGCCAATTTGGAATGGAAACAGAGCTTAGTCTAGAAAGGTAGAAAGGTAGCCTTATACAATGAAGATGGAGACAATGCTTAGTCTCAGAAGGCAGAAAGGTAGCCTTATGTAATGTAGGAAATGCCGGATGGAGACAGTGCTTAGTCTCGGAAGATAGAAAAGTAGCCTTATGCGATGCAAAAATGCAAATACAGACAATGCTTAGTCTTAGAAGGCCGAAATGTAGTCTTATGGAATGCAAAAAATGCAGATAGAGACAGTGCTTAGTCTCGGAAGGCAGAAAGGTAGCCTTATGCAATGCAAAAAATGAAGATGGAGGTAGAGCTTAACCTCGGAAGATAGAAGAGTAGCCTTATGCAATGCAGAGATATGCAGATGGAGGTAGAGCTTAACCTCTGAAGGCAGAAAAGTAGCCTTATGCAATGCAGAAAAGTAAAAGGGCAAACGGTAGTAAAATCTCTTAGTTGATAGCTGATTGTGATATTGTGACTACTGGGATATTGTGTACGGATGGCAATTGTAAATAAACGGTGGTACTGAGAGCTGCATTCCTGCAAGTATGAGTGTATAAATGTGTTCGTCAATTTGTGACTCGGGTACCTGCAGCCAAAGAAAAATCGTGAGTTCTGTAAAGGGGGAAGGCTAGTCCGTTTCTCTGTGGACTTCGCTCGTCCTGCTTGTCTCTGTGTATCATTGGGGTAGCGTTGCTAAACAAAGCAATTCGAATAATAGTTATGCATGATTTAGTAAAAATGTAACATAAATACGTAATTGAAAATAATAATTTTCTTTTTTAGATGAACCGATGACTGTGACGTGGTTCAAGACATTGTAACCTCCCTCACTCCGGAATTTTAGATATAATAACTGTGTATGGGATTGCTACCATCGCGTAGTTCAAGTTACATCATAAAAAATCATGGATGGCTACATATAGTATCACTTTACTGCATCTGAATTGAGTGGCTTCGGCCAGACTTCTTCATCTATTTCTGCAAGTATGAGGGCTCCTCCTGTTAGAACCCGGTGAACCATGTACGGACCTTGCCAATTGGGAGAGAATTTCCTTTAGGCTTCATATTGATGTGGGAATATTTTCTCCAACACCAGTTGTCCTGGAGTAAACTTCCTTGGCTTGACTCTTTTGTTGAAGGCTCTGTACATTCTATTCTGATACAATTGACTATGCTAATTTGCATTCATTCTTTTCCAATCTATAAGAGCCAACTTCTCGTGGTGACTCTTTACCCATTTTGCGTCATCAAGTTCTGCTTCCTGTATGATCCTCAAGAGGGAATTTCTACCTCGGCGAGAATGACCGCCTCTGTACCATAATCCAGTATGTAGGGAGTTGCCCCGGTTGATGTACGGACTATGGTGAGGTATCCCAATAGAGCAAATGATAGTTTCTCATGCCACTACTTATGCTTTTCTGTCATTTTCCTCAGTATCTTCTTGATATTCTTGTTGGCCGCTTCTATAGCTCCGTTCATTTGAGGTCTGTAGGGTATAAAATTCTTGTGTTTGATCTTGAATGTTTCACACATTGCTTTCATCAGGTCACTATTGAGATTGGAACCATTACCAGTAATGATTGACTCTGGGATGCCGAACCGACAAATGATACTGTCGCGGACAAAGTCTGCCATGACTTTCTTAGTCACTGCCTTATATGATGCTGCTTCAACCCATTTGGTAAAATAATCAATTGCCACCAGAATGAACCTGTGCCCATTTGATGCGACATGCTCGATAGGTCCGATAACATCCATTCCCCCAAGTGGCAAACGGCCATGGCGAGCTTGTTGCAGTAAGCTCATGGCCAAGGCTCGGATTAAATCAAACTGATTAAAACGAGGGCCATGCAATTGTAATTTTTTGTTTGGGAATCGCACGCCTCAATTCTAAATTAAAAGAATTTGTATCACACTATGAAGGGAAATAAAGTATTCACTGTTTAATGATACACCTTAAAACTGCTCACAAGTCAAATTAATAAATTATTAAAGAGAAATGAGGTTTGTGCACATTAAGCGAGCAGGCCTTAGCTAAAAATTAAACTTAGTGAATTAAAAAATAAAGCGGGCAGAAGGGCGAAAGGGGGAGGGGGGAATCGAAACCCATTTTTCAAACGTTTGAGCCCAAAACGAGCCCAGGTCTCCAGGTTGAGTAATGAATTTAAATAGTAACAACAATCTGCCAATTTCAACCATGACTAAAATGCATTGAATTCACTTTAATATGAACAAACCAACACATTAAGGTTTAGTTTCTATCGGGCACTGAAAATCATTTTAAGTCTTTCAACTTAACTACTTGGTGTTTTAAATTCATTTAAGAACAAATGTAACCACAGAACATACATGCGTGACAGATTATGGTTTCACTTGGGCCCTAGATGAAGGCCCAATACATGGTTCAAAATGTACTATTGAATCTAGAATGAATTGCAATTTAAGGCAAATTACAGCTAGAGCTTGAATAAATCCGTAGAGACACGTTAGTTAAAATATATCAACAACTCATTGCAAGAGATTTAACTCCTACTCGTGACTCTACCAATGATCATGAGCAGCTCTTTTATTTAGTCAGTACCGCAACTCGTTGAGCTATGATTCATTGTTTGAGTCACAGTTCTTCAAGATTGCAAATATTTACTGGATTTGTAAAGTTAAATGAGCCATGAGAAACAAACAATGTTTAGCCTTTAGGATTGCAAATGTATCATGCATACAGATTCAAGGCCATGTCACAACGGACCTAGAGACACTTTATTCAGTGCACCTTTAGCCAATCCAGAAAGCTTAAATCAACCCTATTTTGACAAAGTTCATATATAAACCTTAAAACAGAATGACATCATATAAATGGAAACATTCTGAGATCTTAGGTTAAAGGAACGTCAATTAAAGCTATCATGAGCATACAATGTTTACTCTAAAATACGGATACAATTACTACTCAGATAAGGCATGTCCAAGTCTTAAGGTAAGTATACATCACTTTCCGGGAGGGACATGAAACAGGAAAGAAAGAGATAGGCTAAGAGCAGATCGATAACCAACAATTGATACTAAACATCAAAACATTTATTCCATTTCTCGAGTTCCAACTTGCAGATTCACATTGTTTGAATTTCAGAGATGTGTACCTGATGTTTAAAGGAACAAAGAAACTAAGGAGAATCAGTAATATCAGCAGCAGAGATCAATGATAACAACAACTTAGCCCAGATTTAACACTTGAAACCCTGAAATTAATTTCAAACTCAATATAACAGCACAATCTTTATGCAACTTGACTCAAACAGGACAGAAAACTTCACACACTCCAATATCAAACCAATCTTAAACACTTAATGACCAAGGATTGCTTCAGTAGCTTGAGAATTTGGAAATCAAAAAGGAAAATCGAAGTAACAGTGGAAATTTATAGTTGTTTAGACTTTCTGAAATTTTCAGCTCTCTAAAACTTCTTGGGTCTCAAATCTATGCCTTTCAGTCAATGCCTCTCTCTATTCACTCAATGTCTATATATCAAAATCTATCAGTCCCCCTCAATGTCTGTGTGTGTCCTCTTTTAAAGAGTATTCTACCATTTTTTAATTCTGTCCCACTCCCAATCCAGCCTATATATCCCTTTTACATTTGTATTTTTCAACCCTTTTAATTGTACCTCCCATGTTCTGTGATTTCCAGCCCATAAATGGGCACTAGGCTAGTCACTTTTCCATTACCAAATCCCCTTTTCAATTCTTAATTATTCCACTAACTTAGTGCTTTTTATTTAAACAGCTATTGCAACCCCGACCATTTGTTAGCAGCCCCTACATTCAATTAAGTAAGCACTACCCTTATTAGATCCTACATTATCCTTTATCCAGACTAGGTCAAATTGACCTAAATTAATAACCTAATTTCCATGCTTTATGTAGAAGAACAATGACTTAACGGATTTTAGACTCTTATGAACAAGCTAGAGGTAAGCTAGGTGACTGAATCAAAACAAAATATAATTAAAACTACTTAAACCTAGAACATGAAGGATTCTGATATTAAATATAATCAAACCAAAGGATTCAGAAAACAAGATGTCATGAATAACATGCAAACATGTACATGGATAAACCAAACAATGCTCAATTTCGACAAAGATACTAACAAACACAAATATAGCACAAATCCGGTCACAAAACAATCATTCTGAAAAACTAAATAAAAATAAACAGAAAGGAGTAGAAAATGATAATAGAACAAAACGAAATTAAAAAAAAAGTGAAGCAAAAATACCTAAAACTCGGACAAGTAGAAAACAAAGCTTGAATCTCCAGAAATCTTCCAACTCGGCCCAATTAGATATTATTCATGTGTTCTTAGCAAGAATATACGAATAAAGTCACAATAGGCCCAAACTGTTGATGAGATTTTCATTTGGTCATTGGTTTGGGATTTTAGGGTTTTGTTTTTTATCTAAAATTCAAGAAGCTCGGGAAATATTTGAAGGAAACTAATTAGAGATTGGTAGAGAGGAGGTTATGGGAGTTCTATGGTGTAAATTTGGGGGTGTTTGGAAGTGGCGCTGCCACCGGAGAAACTGTGGCGGCACTAGGGTTCATCATTTTGAATCAATATTCGATCAAATCCGGGGACATTTGAAGGAAAAGGTTTGTGGGTTCGGAAAGAGGAGGGTGAGGGGAGTCTGGGGTGTATTTTTGTGGTGATTGGCCACCGTCCGCCGCCGTGGGCGATTTCCGGCAGGCGGAAGACGGTGGCATTACAGGGGTCTCTGAAGAGATGAAGGAAAGGAGTGAAAGGGGGGTTTGGTCTGAAGGGTAAGGGGTGGGGATTTTTTGATATATTAAAATTATTGATTCAATCAAGGGCCATTGGATGATTGGAATCCAATGGTCCCGATTGAATCAATAATTAAAACGGGGTCATTTTAATTAAATGGGTGCTAGATTGGACCGGGCATTGGGTGGATGGGTCGGGTTGGGTATTGGATGAAGGCTTTGAGACAGTTAGATCAAATTAATTCAAAGGCCCAGATTGAGACGCCTGAAACGACGTCGTTTGGTTGAGGCTGGAGACAGACCGGATTTTGGCGGGTTCTGGGCCGGTTCGATGTGGGTTTGGCCGGGTTTGGGATGGGTTTTCGTTTGGGCTTGAAGGTTTTGGCCCAAATCCGGGTCCTCCTTATTTCCCTTCTTTTTTTATTAATTCCTTTTCTTCCTCTTTTTATTTTTATTTTTTATTTCCAACCTATTTTTCAAAAATTAAAACTAAAATCCTAAATTAAATTATAAAAACCCAAATTAAATAAAAATACTAATTAACTCTAAATAATAATTATCACACATAATTAAATATCAAATTAAAATAAAATCACAAAATTTTACCATTAAACACTAAAAATGCAAAATATGTTGTTATTTTTTTTGAATTTTTCATTTTTGTAAAACAACAATTTACTAAATTAATTAAAAATGTAAAATCAAATCCTAAGTACAAATGTTATATTTTTGTATTTTTAATGCATTAATAAAATTAAATATGCACACAAAAATATATAAACAATCAGGAAAATCGCAGAGTAATTCCTAGAATAACACATAATTGAAGAAAAGACCTGATTTTGGGAATTCTTTTGGAGTAATTCGTGTGAGGCAAAAAATCACGTGCTCACACTAAGCTAGGACGAAAAACTTGTTCATTTGTTCTTCCTCTAAAGCAGGTCGGACCTTAGCGGCTTTTGATCTCCAACGAGTGGCATACTCGCGGAATGTTTTTGTGGGCTTCTTCTTTAAATTCTGAATGTAGAACACATCAGGTGCATTTTCTGTATTGAACCTAAATCTGTCCATAAAGTCGGATGCCATACTCACCCAGTTCGACCACTTCTTCGGGTCATGGCAAATGTACTAAGACATAGCGTCCCCTTTCAGACTCCTCATGAAAAGTTTCATGCGGATCCTCTCATCCTTCCCTACACCGACCAACTTGTCGCAGTACGTTCTCAGGTGAACTCTCGGATCCCCTGTACCATCAAACATCTCAAATATAGGAGGTTTGTACGCTTCGAGCAGTTCGATATCTGGTTGTATGCAAAGGTATTCGTAGTTCAACCCCTCAATCCCCTTGGTTCCTTCGACGCCCTAAATTCGGCTAGTCAGTTTCTTGAGTTCTTCTGCCAGGTTCCTGATAAGTGAGTGTTTATCATCCGACTCGGGTGTGCTTTAAATGGGTTGAGTGGAGTGTGGCATAGTCTCCACATAGATGGGGGTGTTATTATGAGTGTGGAAATAGTCATTCGTGGAGTTCAAAGGTTCCGGGATGAGTAGTGGAGTATTGTAAGAAGTGTGGCATGTATTGCAGTGGTGGTGATGAGCGGGATAGTTTTGTGGTTTCGGGATGTTATGTGGAGGTGTGGGGTTCTGAGTGCTTGGAAAATTGACATCTATGGTGTCAAGGGAAATTGACAAGCTTGCCTAGTTCCGAACTTGATCAAGTTCCTCCTAAAATTTCTACAGTTTCTTCTCGAGTTAGGATGAATTTTCTTTAGAAACCTGAGTACCCTTAGTATCTCCACCCATTCAACTGAGTTTTCCTTTCTGGTGTTACTCAAATATTCCATCTTTCCTTTGTTCTTATTTTTAATAGGACTAGGAAGAGGAGTTGTTGGAGGACCCTTGGATCTTGTGGAATATGATGACGATGCCAGAGCGCAGGAACTAACCTTTGGGGAGGGGAATAAAACAAAAAGTAAAACAAAAAGGTAACAAGTTAGTGGGGATTATGAGAAGAAATATTGCGATATTTAAACACGTAGTGAAAAAATATAAATCGTGGCCTAATTTGGGAAACCTCTGTGTGCCCGAGGTAGGCCTAGCGACAAATTGATTTGGAGAACTTATAATGCTAAATGCCTCATTTTATTGATAAAAAGTAAATGAATCCCAAAACGACACTAAATAATAGGAAATAAAATGCTACTAGTGGCCATTGGACTTATTTCATTTTTTTAAAACAAAAGGAAAAATTCCTATCTATTTGGTCCCAGAAGGACCTTCCCCAGACTCGGCATCTTTGTCTCCTTCGAATAGCTTCACCAGCTCGCGAAGTCCTAGTAGCAAGTAGTCCCTGGCCAGGTGTCCACCTTCATTTCCTTCAGCATTCTGGCAGTCCTCGATCCTCTTGATGAACTTCTTTTCTAGTTCTACTAAACCTCGCTCCAAGTATCCCAGTCGCTTGTTGGCACTAACGGCCATATCTTTCCACTCGTCAATCAACTTTTGGAGGGCTTCTTGTATCTCATGGTTTTCGCTTTCGCATTCCCGAATCCTCTTGCGTAGTTGGTTGTATTTTACCTGTGCCTCAGCCTTTTCGTCAATGATGATGTGACCTCAAACAAACCCAGGTTGTCCCAGACCATTATGATTATCCTCCAGCCAGCTTGGATAGTATGGAGTATAACGAGCATGGTATCTGTCTAGCTCGATGGCATCTTTTCCTATGACGATTTTGCAGTGCCACATATGCTGAGCTTGGCACTTGTAAGGACTATTATCATCCTGAAATTCGGCCCGGAAGTGACACATCTTGTCGACCCTTGGTATAACCTGCTTCCTACCTGCCTATCTTATGACTCAGAGAGGAACGAAAGGGTAAGTACCTCTAAATCTGATAAGTATCAGCAACAGTGCATCCCTGGATCGGACAATGAACTCCTTGGTAGGGAACCACTCGAACATCCATTGTACTTGGTCCTCTTTCAGATTTTCGAACAACTTTATCCATCCTTTGGCATCTTTCGGCCGAGCAAACATGTTGGGCATGTAGTTCATCCTCCCTTGCTGATGGAATGCTACATGATTGTTCCAATCCCTACGCTGAATCTCTTGTCACACCTTTTTAGAGGTGATCCATGAGCCAAAGTTAGAGTAGCAAGTGGCAACCCTCGAAGTGTTTGGCTCCTTGTTGACATTTCTCCAAGGCTCGGTATATTTCTGCAATGATCATTGGCACTATGCTAAATGGTTGCCCACCAATTCCCTCCATTAAGGTTTTAGTGACCATATCTAGCCTGGTATGAATCCTTGCTTTCTTCATAGGAAACACAATCATCCCCAAGAAGCAGAACATAAAGACAAAGACCCTTCGGTGGATATCCCCAACGATGTGAGGACGAACTCATCAGGATAAGTACGGTAAGATTTGTTGTGACCGTACCTCTCACACAAATAATCAAAGGGAATGTACGACTCCTTCAAGCAAGTTAAGTCTGGATTCTTCTTTAGACCCATTATCTTGAGGAAACCTCTACCCTTGCGATTTTTCGGCATTAGCAGACCAGGAGTTTCCCATGGTATACCAACCAGTCCTCCTATTTCCTCTACCAGAGGTGTCATCTCAATCTCCCCGAAGTGAAACACAGACCTATCATAATCCCAGAACAGGGTAGCAGATTTGATAATTTTGTTGTTGGGTTGGACCTCCAGGAGGGAAGGTAAGTTTCCTAGGTATTTGTGGACAAGAGTCTGATTACTGGAATGAAGATTTTCCCACTAGCTTAACAACTTTGGGTGGATGTTAGTGACCATGCCAAATATGGGGACTTCGTGCCTCATTCTTCTGCAAGACAAAGTGTTAGTCCCTTGCCCCCACCAGACTCGACTATTAAATATCAATAATTGGCATAAATAGCATTTAGTTCTCCAAATAAATGCACAAAATGTGATAGTGTCCATTTGGGTTACAAGAAAACCAAGTGGGCTTTGGACAAGGCTATCTTAAAGAATCATTATGCGGACAACATAACTGACTAGGCTAGGTTTGACTATGATACATACAAAATTGAACAGAGTAGGGTTTCTATGGGGTATTAGACTGGTACCCTTGAGCGTAAAACTCAAGAGGGAAAGGCACGGAATCGTCGACTACACCATTGATCGACTGGTTTTACCGCAAATATGCCTTTACCGGATTTAGGGGTGATAATATCGGAAGGGCGTAACCACTCATTATAAGCGTTTCTATGGTATTTTGTTTGGCTTGAGTGGAATATGATGTTGAAAACATGCTTATGCAATAATAAAATAAGTTTTCATGTATTTGCACATTACAAAAGTAATAATTACAACAATTACCCATAATTTACAACAGTATTAAAGGAAAGCAGTAAAGGAAAGCGTTAAAAGTAATAAAGGAAATAAACAAAGAGCCAAGTCAGTTTTGTAGTTGAAGAGGAAAATAAATATTTAAAGGCATTAAATAAAAGGCATGTAAAGAAGCGTAAAGTCACAAATAGCATAAAATGGTAAAAGCCTAAAAGAAATCCCCAATAGAGTCGCCATGCTGTCACGCCCCCTTTTTCTCGCAAAATCAGGTTTATGACATTTTGGAGGACAACTCGTTCCCTTTTGAGAATTGGGTTTTAGATTGAAGAGTCGCTACCTAATGATTAAAGTGCATTAGGACACTAAGAAGATGTTCGACACCTCTCAGGATCCATAAGTGCAGTTCCCGGCCATAGTATAATTGTGCCTTTAGGTGCAAAATAACATGTAGACAAGTAAGATTTTCAAATATGAGGGGATTTTCACATAATGGTTGCAAATAAATGAAGTTAAAAGAGACGAAAGAAAGGCTGAATTTTTTAGAAAAGTAGTCTGAAATTTGAAAGTAAACAATAAGATAAACAAAAAAAGTAAAGGGGGAGGTCTTAGGTTTATAAATAATATGGATCACCCCACACAACATCCGGTAATCACTCCTCAACGAGGGGCTACATGAGATGTTATCATGTGGTCATCATATCCATATCTACCCTTTCCCACCCCGTTAAGGTATTAAAGCGCGAAATGGTCTCGTTTACTTATTGCAAGCTATTACCTGCCCCAATCTTATCAGTCCCGGAGGCATTTTGGGACTACTAGTCCTAAAGGGCAGGGATGTTGGGATTTTATGGTTTTAAAAGTAAAACAATTCTAAGGCGACAGTGAAAAACACATATAGCAAATCTGGGGAAAGCACATAAACAAATAAGGCTCAAATAGGCCTCCTTATATCAAAGAAAAGCATGTAGTTTAGCATGTCTTGCACGTACTGATTAGGGTCTGATTAAACTTAAAAGTTAAGAGTTAGGCTGATTTATCACATATTTCCAGATAAGAAGTAAGAATT
Organism: Nicotiana glauca; assembly: GCA_026770625.1. NCBI lineage: Eukaryota > Viridiplantae > Streptophyta > Magnoliopsida > Solanales > Solanaceae > Nicotiana > Nicotiana glauca. Next base: position 27,454 of record MU714284.1, read on the forward strand.
AGACCTGCCCGCTGGTTGTAATTAATAAAGACTGGTGCAGTTTATAGCTTTTACCCTAAGGCTTACCTAAGCGTTAGACGAAAACCTATAGGCATGATATCTACATGTTTCAGAAAAGGATGAAATAACTACATACTGATTTTAGAAAAGTTTCCAAATTGTTAAAAAATATGCGAGTTAAAAGTTCTACAGGCATTAGACATTGGTTGTAGACTTATAAGCGAGCGAAACATTTCAGACATGGTTATTAGTCGTATAGGCATGTTTTCTACGCGTTTTTAGTTTTAGCCATTTATATAGACGTAGTAGAGATGCAGAAATCCTATAGGCATGACATCTAGAGGCAGTCAATTGTATTAACCCTATAAACACATTTGCCTAATGAAGGATGCATATGCATGATTCAGATTTCTGCTTAACTATAGATATGGTATCTATATGAGAGAATGCAGGATTCTATAGACATGGTATCTATATGAGAGAATGCAGAATTCTATAGACATGGTATCTAATGTGAGTGCATAAATTCAGAAAGAAACTCCTATAGGCAGGATATCTATATGAATGCAGAATTCATAAACCAATAGGCAGGATTTCTAGATGAGTGTAGAATTTCAAAAACAAACTTTAGGCAGGATATCTATATGAATGCAGAATTCAAAAACCTATAGGAAGGATATCTATATGAATGCAGAAATTCATAAACCTGTAGGAAAGATAACTACCCTTTTGCATACAGTTATCCCCTCTCTTCTGCACTAGCCATCCCTAATAGTTTATTATAAGTTATTACAACCCAAAATGAAATAAGAAAAGCAAAAGTACATCAGAATTTAAAAGTACAACCAAGGGGAGCCTAATTCAGGCTCCTTGTCTGAAATGTGAGATGAACCAACTCCAACAAATCATGATCCAAAGCCTTTCTCTCATTTGGATGTGTCAGAGTTCCCTAAGAGCCTCATATGGACTCCGGCCAGTTCTCACACCCAAATGTGTTACAGGATTAAGACATAGTGCAGTGTGGAAGGGCTAGCCATCAAGTGTCCAAGTTCAGAGGGAGCTCAAGGTCCCAAGGCAAGGCTTACATGAGGGAGCAGAACTTAGAGACTAGGAGATAGTGCAAGTGCATAAGTAAAATTCTGAAAGGGGAAAGGGGAATAACTTAAAATCAGTGCATATAGGGGTATAAGGGAGTGGGGAATTTGCAGAACACAAGAAGAGCAGGCTAATAGGCATACCCAGCAATAGGATATGCAGGCACACCCTCCAGCGTGTTTGGAGGTTAAGACCATAGTGGTTCAGAGCTCAGTTCATGGAGAACAACTCATATTGCCATGCCCTAAGTCACCACTCACAAACACATAGGGGTTATAGGATAGGGACAAAGATTCACAGTAGAAATAGGCAGAAAATATCAAGTCAAATATTTAACTCTACAGAAATAGTACAATAGACATGGATATAAAAACTATAAGTGAACACATTGGGGTGGTGCTGAAACTTAAATTAGGACATACCAGTTTCAAAGAAACAACTAGGAAATCAAGTAGTCTTGTAAAATCCAAAATGCAAGCAGGAAGACAGAATACTATAAGTGTGAGTTCAGAAGAGATTGTGAAATTGTGAGGTGTAGTGTGAAGTCGTGAAAGGGATCGTGCCTTTTATAGTGTAGAAAGCAAGAAGAAATAAGGTAAGAAAATAGTTTGAAAATTAGTTTTCAATCAATTACACAATGCTTTCCATAATTAAGGGATTCATATTCAAACAGGTAAAACCATTTAAGGAAAGGAATTAAATAAACACTTTGTGTAAAGCATACAATTGAGGGCAAATAGATAAAGCTTATTTAAGGACAGGATTTTGACAACACACGGTTTGTGGAAATCAGGCAAGGGAATCAATTAACAGCCAGTAAACCACAAGTCTAAGATTTGGTATGAATGAACCAAGTCATAAAAGATGAAGAAGGGTTTTACCTAAGTCGAGTCACATAGGAAATGAGTAAAAGATGGAAAGAAATCAATCAAGCTATTTTCAGAAGAATGTTTAAACTTATTGCAAATTTAAAAACCATTTAGAGGAAAATTCATCATATATAAGGAGCATGTGAGCATGAATGAACACTGTCGTGTAAATCAGTAAAAAAATCTAGTGTTGAAGAGTTTAGCATTGTATGAAAACAAATGATGTTCAAACTTGATTTAGAGACACAAAGTCGGTCTGAAAGAATTAGGGGGTCTTTGAAATAAAACCCTAGTTCGAGCAAACCAGAAAGCAAAGAGGAGAGGACAAGCAAATTGATTCGAGACATGTGTAAAGGTTTTAGAAGAGAACTGAAGCTTCTAACATGTTTCTTTCAGAACTCATGATGTAAAAAACAGTAGAGGGATTCAAATAACATAATGGGAAATAGTAGAAGAAACATGCTTTTTAGAAGAAACATAACCAAGGTTCAGTAGAGGAAAAATTGTAAAAACACTTAAGAACACAGTAAGAAAATACAGTAGAAGGAACATGCTTAAGAAGGTCTTTTCTTAGAAGAAACTTGAACAATGATCAGTAGAACTCAGTAGAAAGGTATAGTAGGACATAGTAGAAGAAAATACCAGAACATGGTAGAAATAATAAGAGAACATTGTATGAAGAACATGGTAGAAGAACATACAACCATGGAGCATATAAAGCACATTAAAAGAAACATTCAAGAACGAAATATAAAAACTCAATAGAAGAACATACATGGTAGAAGGCAAACATAAGAACACAGCAGAGGAAAATACAGACAAAAAAAAAGGAGAAGAAATTCAAATAAACACTTAAGCATTTTCAGAAAACCTAGATCGCAAAGGAAGACCTTGGAAAGTAATTTTTGAAAGAAAAGTTAGGGAAATCATTTAAAAACTCAAGTAGAGCATGGATACGCAATAGATCTTAAAAAAAGTCGGAGAAAACCTCGAAGGGCTAAAGTTTCAGAAGAATCCTAGAATGAGAAAGGCTTTGAAAAGGTCACCGATTTGAGTCGGAGAGGTCAGAACTATGCTCAAAACACCATTGTAGTCGCAGCAAGGCTGGCGATGACTCTGGAACCTTAAATCGGCAGAGGTCTGGTTGCAAATCTTCAATGTATGTCCTCGAATATTCATATATTAGGTGTGTAAGATCAAGGAGAGGTGAATATAGGCCCTCACAACTTGGGAAGCCATAGTTTCGGGTGGGTTTCGAGGTGGAAGATGATGAGAGGTTGCTAGGGTTAGAGAAGGTTCGAGAGTGTTTATGACTACAGAAGTGGTGGTTGGTGATAAATGAGGTAGGGTTGGTGGGGTTGATGGATTAAAAAAGGAGAGGGGTTGTGGTTGTTGATCATTTTGATTATCGACCTAGATTTATTGGGGAGCCGGGCGGGTTGGATTAAATGGGTCAGGGGCTGGTTTAAATTGAAGTTGGGCTGGGTAATTTGAAATTAAAATTGGGTTAATTTGGGGGG
>MU714284.1:32168-101030 GCA_026770625.1 Nicotiana glauca
AATTGGGCTACAATTGAAATGAAATAGGTCTAGTATTTAAATAGCCACTTTTTTCCTTTTTATTTTATAAAAAATAGTAAAATAATTTCTGAAAACAAATTAAAGGTACAAAATTAATTAATAATATATGAGTATTAAATTAAAAATACTGGAATCAATTTTATAATTATAACGCAATTAAATCTTAAAACAGGCTAATATTGCAATTAAGTGCAATTTAGCTTTAAAAATATCAAAAAAATTTATAAAAATGTGCAAAAACTATATTCGGTATATTATGGTATAAATATGATAATAAAATAAGTTAATCATTAAAATGATAACCTGATGAATCATTATTGGTTTTTATACTACTGAAATAGAGAAATAAATTGATTTTAAAATCTTTTAAAAATTAGGAAAAATACTAAAACATTTGGACACACTTATATATGCATATGTATTCTATTTTGAAAGTATTTTGCATATAAAAAATATGCAGGAAAAAATAGGGCATCAACACCGGGAATCACAAGTCATTGATGCACAGTTGATACCGAGCGCTCATGCGCGTATACGAGCGCGTGGAAGAAATTTCAAGCTGAATCAAGGACACACGATAAGAATTAAAGAATGTGGGATTTCCTAAAGGTTCTGCGGCCTCCCGAGGATAAGTACAGATATCTCCGTACCGATCCGCGAGACTCTACTAAACCTGCTCATGACTCGTGAGACCTATGTAACCTAGGCTCTGAAACCAACTTGTCACGACCCTAAAACCGACTCGGTCGTGATGGCACCTATCGTGAAATTAGGCCAGCTGACACAACTTCCGAATTAACCATTTAATCAATAAAAGTCATTTTAATCATTTAATTAATCAAATGTCTCACAATGTAAGTCTAAATGAACAATGCAGAATAATTACAACAGCCCGACATCGGGGTGTTAGAAGTCACGAGCATCTACTAAGGTCTGAATACAATGAAAAGTCTAAAAATATACTAGAAACAATCTAAGAAAGACAAGAGGGAGAAGAGCAGGGCTGCGAACGTCGGGTAGCTACCTTGCTAACTCTGATAACTCTGCACTGAGCAATCAACACCCGCTATGAGGTTTAGAAATACCTGAATCTGTACACACGATACAGAGAGTAATGTGAGTACGCCAACTCGATAAGTAATGAAAGTAAATGAAAGTTGAGCAGTAAGAAAACACGTAAACCACGCCAAAAACGCTACAACAAAATGCATGACATTTCCAACATAGTACAGAAATCAGTTACTTCGTAAATCATGCTCAGTTGCGGTAAAACCTTTTAAAACAACTTTCAATAGTTCAAACAAGTGATAAAACAATGAGTAAAAATGAAAGAAACATAAACAGTACCTCGGGCAAAAACATGTACCATAAACCGCCATCAGGCATAATATCAATAGAACCAGCCCCTTGGGCTACCTCACAATCACTCGTAATCAGCCCTCGGGCATAACATGAATGAAGAACAGCCCCTCGGGCAAAACATGTATCAAGAACAGCCCCTCGAGCAACAATAGTAACAACAACAGCCCCTCGGGCTATATCACATCACTCACACTAGGTACCCGTGCTCACTAGGGTGTACAGACTCCGGGAGGGGATTCTTACAACCCAAGCCCTATAACAAGCCATCTTGTGGCATAATCAAACAGGCTATCGGACTCATATCAAGCAACCTCTTGGCGTAAAAAATTAGGCCCTCAGCCTCATAATCATGAATCAATACAATAATGTTGCGGCGCGCAGCCCAATCCCATAGTATCCTCATAACATAGGCCCTCGGCCTCATTCAGTAAGAAATCTCACAAGCCACCTGGGCAATAGTAAAACATGATACTCAGTCCAAAATATCATTTAAAATATCGATATGGAGTAAATATGCTTGAGTTATGAAAATAGTACAATTCATCAAGACTAAGTACAAATATAAAGTCAAAACAGTTAGGAATAATAGTAAAAATCCCCTAAGGGTCCAAAATAGTTGGCACGAGGCCCAAATATGGCATTCAACCCAAAACAAGATAATACTTTCTAAAAACACAATGATAGCAAATAGTTTTGAGCCAACATGGAAACATATCCAAAAACATAATTCAAACTTGTTCCAAACTTCGGAATGCCCAAAACATCAAATCACCATCGGTTTCAAGCCTAAGAATTTTCAAAACTTCCAAATTCCGCTTTCAATCAAAAAGTCTACTAAACATCGTCCAAATAACTTGAAAATTTGTACACACGTCACAAATGATACAACGGACATGCTCCAATTTCCGAAATTCCAATCCGACCCTTATATCAAAATCTCACCTATTAATCGGAAAACGCAAATATTCCAATTTCGCCAATTCAAGCCTAAGTCTACTCCGGAACTCCAAAGTACATTTCGATTATGATCCTAAGTCCCAAATCACCTAACGGAGCTAACTAAATCATAAAAATTCCAAACTGAGATCATATACTAACAAATCAAAACTCGGTCAAACCTTTCATATTTTAAGCTTCAAACTGAGAATCGTTCTTTCAAATTTATTCCGATTATCCTGAAAACCAAAACTGACAATTTGGAGAGTGAAGGGTAAAAGCTCATAACGACCGGTCGGATCGTTACAAATTTGGAGAATAAGTAGTTAATGATAAGGGTAAAACCGATAAAAAAGATTGTCTTTCTCTTTATTCAGTATAGTGGAAAAGTAAAAGTAAAAATATATTTTTAATATAGTGGATGTAAGAACGTAATTTTTGCCACACGTAAATTACTCCTATAAATTCCTTAGAATTAGGATTTTTCTTTATTATTTGAATTAATTGCATGATTTTGTAACTTGTTTGCATTTTTGTGTGCATTTTAGGTGCCATAATTCACCAAAAGGTACAAAAATAGAGCATTTGCATTTAGAATTCGATTTCATATTTTTAGTTTTACTAGTTAATTAATATTACTAAAATAAGATAAAAATAACAAAAAATAGTCCTTTTACAATTTTAAATTTTACATTTTGCATTTTTTTGATTTTGTTTCCCCTTAAATTAGGAATTAGTTAATTAGTATAATCTTAGATTTAATTTGAGTTTTTTATTTTACATAATAAAATCAAAAAATTCAAAAAAAAATAATAAGTAAAATACAAAAAAATAAAATACCAAAGAAGAGAAAACAAGGAAATAAATAAATGAAAAAGGTGGGCCGTATTTGGGCCATTTTCATGAAAACCCAGTCCAAAACCCCTAAAACCGGACCAAACCCCAGGCCCAATCTCAAAAAATACTCGGTCCAATTCCCCCATAACCAAACGACGCCGCTTGTCGTCATGCATTCCTCGCCATCAATTTTCTCTAATCCAACGGCCACAATTGATTTTTATATTTACATAAAACTGTCCAATTGCATGGCCTAACCCTATAGACCATCACCCTCCATCCTCGTACAACCCCCTCCCTGTAACGCCCGCGTAACGCCACCGTCACCCTACCGTGTCTTCGCCGTTCTCCGTCGTCCGCTGGCGGCGGCGATGCTCCAAATTCCCCCAAAATTACACCATTGAATCCCCGTCCCCTCCTCTTTCCAAATCCCCAAATCCCATCCCTCAAATCCTAGCCGATTTTCTGAAATTTCAGATCGAAATTCCAGTGAAAACCCTAATTCATCCAATAACTTCAAAATTCACACCATGTCACTTCCTGCACCTCCTCATTCCATATCTCTCATTCGTTTCATTCAAAAATCCCCGGAATGCTTCAAATCTATCAAACCCTATCCCTTTCAACTGTTCGAATTTTATTTTTCGAAGAACCAGGCCTTAATGTCACAAAACCAGATTCCACAGGCTTGCGAGGATTTTTGACTGTAGTAGACCTTAGCCTTGAGTTTTCACTTGAAAACACAAGGTTAAGGTCTAATCCGGTTAGAAATCAAGGATTTCTTCACCATCTTTCCATGCCGCTTTAGGTATTTTCTGTTATCCCCTCTTTAGTTTCTTTACTCGTATTCTTTTCTGTCGTTCGCCTCATCTTGATTTTATTTTTCCCAGTAATTAATTTGGAATTAATTTTGTCCTCATTTTTTGTCTGTTTTTGAGGATTTGATTCCCTATTGATTGAGTATAGTATTCCTAGCTGCATTTTTTTTTAGATTTTTTAGTTTTGATTCTTTTCTGAAATTTCATTGGTTATTAACTTCTTTTTGTTTTTAACTTGACTGATAATAGAGATGATTTTGTGTTAATTTGTGTTTAATGTTTTACTTGATGGTTTGGTAAAGAATGAATTAGGATTAATTTGTAGTTTTGTTTAGTTTTGGTAATTCAGTTCAATAGTTTTGAACCTGGTTGGATATAGATGAATAACCTATTCCTGGATTAACCATAGTTAAAATTAACTAAAGTAAAGGGGCTGGGGGATTATAGTTCATACTAGGGTTAGTACTTTTAGGATTATTCAAGAGTAGTTTGGGTATTGGAAATGGGATGATTTGTTAAGGATTAGTAATTTCAGAACAAAAATGAGGGTAGTATAGGTATACCATAAGTAGAAAACAAAGCTAGAACACCATATGGCCTTATAGAAGGGGTCCTTAGTGTAAGTTTCTGCATTCTTAATGCAGTAACTTGGGAAACAAGCCATAACTTTAGGATTAATATGCAATTTTGAAAATAAAAAAGGGGGAAAAATGAATTAAACCTTCCAAAACCTTTTGCCGTTATTCTTGCCTATAAAAAGGGAGGCCTAGTTCCTTGATAAACAAGTTTGATCCCTGAAAATTCCCAAAACTCTCCAACTTTTAGTTTTCCCCTAAAAAATCTTCTTCTTCCAATATGAACTTCAGATTTGAATTTCAAAGTTAAAAGAAGTTCAAATCTGAATTCTAGTAGAAGAAACCCTTATTTTAGATCTCAAATCCTGCAGGAAAAAACCAAAAACAACAGAAAACTTTCAAAAAAAAATTCCAAAAATACTGATCCTTTAGAAACCTTAGGCTAATTTTGATTTTTAGTAGTTGATTCACATCATCTAACTCAATACTTAGTTGCTGAAGTGCTCTGAACTTTCCTGGGAGTTTGTTGATTGTGTTTGGTGTTATATCCAGTCAAACTTATGTCATTCAAGCTTATTTTGGTTGCCTACTACTTTTTCCACTAAATATCAACTGCTAGGCTGTTTGACACTAATTTCTGGATTCAAAATCTATCTAATTGCTGTTGTATACTGTTGCTGCTTTGCTGACAATCCATTGACCTTTGTTTTGCCTCAATTTTCAGGTACATATTCGAGTTTGATGTGTTGTAGCTCTGGACTAAAAAATGTAATGAAATGCTCCTTCATTTGCTTCTAAATGTGTTTTTGGGCTGTTATCTAGCATTGTTTAAATAGATAGTGATTGATAGAGATTTGCTTAAATATACTTTTGATTTGTATTTTATAATTTGGACTGTATAAACTAATTAAATGGGACTGTACTTGGACTATATGAACTGTTTTTTAGGGCTATTTGAGCCTTTTGAGTCGAAGAGTGATTTTAGTGTCTGCTAGTTACTCCATGTATGTCTTAGCTGGCTCATATCATTTACTCCATAGGATCTCTAGTAGTTATTTCCATCTTCAATCTGTAGTATGATAGAATGTCAATAAAAGGAAATGTCGTGTTCAATGATAGTAGATTGTAGATTTGTGTAAGTTTCATGTTTAATTTACTTCCAGTAGGTAATGTAGTAGGAATATGTTGTAGTCTCATTTTCAAAAACCAAAGAGAATAACCAGATCAGGCAACTGACTTTGAAAGCATAATCTCGAACTGGAATTTCAAACTCCTGTGAGTAGATGGCATAAAATTAGCTATGGTGTTGGTCATGCTCCCACTAATATGAGATTAGGCATTCATCTGTTACGATCTCCCTATTAGTTTAATTTGTGTGAGAACTGAAATTTCAAAATTAGAGTTTTGAAAAATCTTACTATTAATGCCTGGTCTCCTGATAATTGGGTAGTAAAAAAATAAGCCCATTTCTTGTTCAATTGCTCGAACAGCCAGCTTGATCCTTAGGCTGGGAAAAGTCCGTGGCTGGACATCACTGAAGCCCAATGGCTGAGAAGCAACATTTACAGACTTGGGCCAACGGTTCAAAGCCCAAAACTGCTATAAATAAAAAACTATTTTCAAAAAAAATTATATTAGGAATAGGGGATTAATTTGCAAATATAAATTTAGGTTTTTCCAGTTAGGCGGTGGGTTCAAATTAGGAGGGTCCTCCCTTTCTTTTGAATTCGGACTTGAATTCGAGGTTCAAATTTATAAATGTAAGTTAATTAGACCCTTTTAGAGACAAATAATAAATAGAAAAATCGTAGTTGCTTTAGGTTGGCCTTTAAATAAAATTGAGATAAGCCTCACTAAACAAAATGCATAAATCGCGGGGCCCTCATTAAATGTTTAATTAAAAATACTTAGAATTCGGGGCATGCTGTTAGTCGCTTTAGGCACACTTTTTAATAATTTTACCTTGTTAAATACGGGTGTGCATTTCATGCAACCCAAATCCAAATCCAAAAATATTGAATAACAATGTGTCGAGGATCCGGGTGCATTTCATGTGACGTGATCCGAAAACACGTTTTTAAACGACGTTCACTTTCGTAAAAAATAATTAAAAGCGGTAAATAATTATAAAATTTCACTATAGGTTTGAACATGTATGAAAATTAGATGTTTCGCCATTTATAATAATTTAAGCGACCGTGCTAGAACCACGGGATCCAGGGGTGCCTAATACCTTCCCTCGGGTCAACTAAATTCCTTATTCCGAATTTCTGGTTCGCAGACTCCAACTGGGAAGTCGAAGTTTTCCTCGATTTGGGATTCAAGTTAAATCGGTGACTTGGGACACCAAAATCCAATCCTATCCCAAGTGGTTACTCTAAAAATAAATAAATAATCTCATTTCGAATAATGTCACTTTAAAACTCCCTTATACATTTATCCTTCGGGGTAAGTGTGTAAAAACGGAGGTGTGACAGCTCTGGCAACTTTGCTGGGGAAACGAACCCACAATTTCGATTCAGGGTTCAAGAATTCGAGCTTAGTATAATTGTTATATTTGGCTTTATCTGCTTTTTCTATATGTTCCATGCTATATGTGCTAAATATTTTACCGCTTTGATATTTGTTGGAATTGTATATAAACTGTTGCGAATCCCTTCCTCTCTCTGAGTCTTCTACATCATGGAGAAGGGTGCACTTCGTGTAGCTTCTCTTCTATTTAGAGTCTTTCCCAATTTAGAATGAGGTTGGATAAGTTGCTAAGCCGGCGGAGCTTCTGTATCCCCGGCACGCTGCCTCCCCTTCGACTCGAGTTGTCCACTCGGGTAAGCCAGGTCTAGATCAGTAAACCTAGAGTTTAAACCTAAAAGAAAAAAAAAACTCATGTCGGATCCCTAGTAGGACATTTGTTTGCATCATGTGCATTTGACTTAGGGGACTCAACACAAGGGTTGGGTCCGTCTAGGACAAGTGACCTGAAATAAATTGACCATCCTGATGCATCTTACGTGCTACTTGCGCATTTATTTGCTCGGCCTTGCATGTTGACCGGCTTGTCTAAATGAGTGAAAATTGATAAAAAATAATCAGTGTTAGGACTAAGTGAGGATGACCATTTGTTTTGAAAAACCCGATGCCCAAATAGTACCAAAATACTACCGGACTTTTGAAAAAAAAAGATAAAGAGAAATACTTGAAAAATTAGAAGGAAATTGTCGTTCAAAATAGTTTTAATTTTTCCAAATCTGCCCGAACTACGCTAGTTTGATTCTCACCGGATGTGAGATACGTAGGCAACCCTCATCGGGTCCAACCTCCCTTTTACAAAAATAGCCAAAAATGTCAAAATTTTAAATATTTGTCGTAAATAAGTCGGGTGATGCCATTCTTGTTTTAAAATAAGCCGAATTTCCCCAGAAGGATGCCGGAAGGCCGTTTTTGCAAGAACATCCACCTTGAGTTGTTTTAAATGGTTTGCGGGCACAACCTTAAAATCTTCCTCCCAGAAGTGCTGAAGGGCCGTATTCGCAAAACCGAGTCCTTGTTTTTCTAAATAAAGAATTTTTACAAAAAAATAATCAGTTTTTCAAATAAATCATTAAAATTCCCTTTAAATAAATGTGCAGGATGACCTGAAGTAACATCGAAACCTTCTCAGTCTTGAGTGAGATCCCCTTAAAACTTCATATGTGGTGGCATGATCTAGGAAAAGGAAGCAGGGATACTATGGTCAAAATTTTGGGTGGTCTAGTGGATTTACTGAACATCAAACCGAGGAAGGATATTATTGAGGCATTAATACCATTTTGGGACCCGACCCGTAACGTATTCTGATTTTCAGATTTTGAACTCACACGTACACTAGAAGAGATTGCGGGATATACGGGTCTCAACGGGAACCTCCGAGGTAGATACCCATTGGCCCCACGACCGGTAACCCTTCATAGGTTTTTGGATTTGTTGAACATCAGCCGGGATATTCAAGACCCGCATCTGGCGGAAGGGTGTTGTAAATAGCATTTCCTATATCACCGGTATGGTAACCCAAAGGTTTCGAGGAACCCAACACCGGCTTGACATATGCCGGAAATAAAGACAAATGGGAAGCCCGACGGGGATTAGCCTTCATGGTAGCCTTTCAGGGAGTGGTGGTTTTTCTGAGAAAAGATGGTCACATAGACCTCGGCCTTGTAGGGATGCTAGATGTTGCCATGAAAAAACCTAATAGCATAGTGGTTCCCCTGATTGTAGCATAAAAGTATCGAGCTTTGACCAAATGTCGGGAAGGCGTGAAATTCTTTCAAGGTTGCAATTTGCTCTTACAGTCATGGATACAGGAACACCTCTGTCACCGTATAGGATATATGAACTACGGTTTAACCGGGTTGAGTTGTATTGCAGAATTTGGGACCCGGGTGACTGGTATTGAGTTACCTGAAGGTACTGAGGCCTGGTCATCATGCTTAAGATCCTTGACTGCAGATAAAGTTGAATGGGCTTATAGGTGGCTTCCTGTTACTGAAGCTGTATACACATCAACAGAGGTCCCCTATATTCTTTTGATGGGTATCCGAAGCATACAACCTTATGCTTCTTACCGGGTTTTGCGACAACTTGGAAGATTTCAGACAGTGCACAATGATGAAGACCTGAGTGGGCAAGTCATTGAGTTAGGCCCGAAGGTTGCATTTCCTGACGGCAGAATCCGAACGATATGGAATGAGTGCCGGTTCTTCGAGCCTAAAACCATAGTACAGGACCAAGCTAGAGGCGAGGTAGATCCCAAATATCTGACATGGTTTGGAAAAAGGTTTCAAATCCCAGAGAGACCCTCTAAAAGGCCACACGTGCAGTAATTCACCAATGGGGTCTAGGTGCAATGGGATTGGCAAGCCAAGGAAAGGGAGTACCGAGCTAGAATAGGATAGTTGGAGCAACAGGTCCGGGACCTCCAATTCGACAAGAGTATACAGGTTGTAGCCGATGAAGGAGATAAAATGAAGTTAGCTCTGGAGAATGAATCACTCAAAGCCCAAATTAAGCAAATGAGAATAGATGCCAGGAACCAAGAAAGAAGTCTATCCGATGAAAGGTTGATTAAAGGGCTAAAGAAACAAGTCTTGGACTCCAAGGAAGAGTTAGAAAAATCTGAGGCGCATATGGAAAGACTTCAGACACATTGGCCAAAAAGACTGAAGAAAGAGCCCAATTTGTGCAACAAATAAAGAGAAATTACGAGGGAACCATTGTCGACATGATGAGAAAAAATGAATACCCTAGAAGAAAAGGCAGCCCACCGGGACAAAGAATTCCAAGCCGAGAGGGACCGGTGATATGGGTTAATTGCCGAAATGGAAAAGGAAATAAAATTGCTACGAGGCCTTCACTTCCAGGACTCTCAGGTGCTAGAGGCTCGTACCCAGCAAATAAGTCGACTCCTCCAAGAAAATGGCCGAATTAGGGAAAGGGTCTGAAGCATTGCAAACTATATTGTTATGAAGTGTTAGGCCGGTGAGCGTATGGGTCGTACCACGTTGTTTTCCTCAGTGATAATATTTGTTCGCCAGGTCATGAATGATTTTGATCAGTTGCAAAGGGGACTTCCACGCAGGCCCGCGACGATGTCGAATGATGCCCCACGGGCCCTAGGATTTGAAGCTTTGATGTATTCTTAGTTAATCGAGTGTGTATTTTTGCTTTTGAGTCTGTTTTGGTAATTTCTTTTTTTTCAAGAAAAGAAAAACAAATAGTCAAGTAGCTTTTGTAATCGCAGTTGTTATTAATGAAAAATTGAAAATTCCCAAAAATTGTTTTCTTATTTTTGCATTTATTTGCAAAAACTACGCTTGGTCTGATTCATGCGGGGCCATGATACAAAGGCAATCTACATAAAATTAGACCGTAATCCTAAGAAAAATAGAAAGAAAAAAAAGAAATACGAGGGAAATATATGAAGGGAAAAACAAGAGAAAGAAGAAACACAAAGGAAGAAAATAGGGCGTTGAGAGAAAAAACACATGGCCAAAAGGAAAAGCAGAAAATGAAAAGAGGGAAGAGAAAATGAGAGAAAACAAAACAAAAAGAGAAAGAAAAGAGAAAAAGAATAAGAGAAAAAGCCGAGATGATGCATGCAACCGAAGCAAACATGTAGATATTCATTTAACTGTATAGGTGCATCACACTCCAATGTGCAGTTACCTATCTGTTATTTGTTTCACACTAACCGTTGTTGCTGTCGATTTCCAACTGAGTGTTTTAGAAATCGTGGTTGGTTTGTGGTAAGCAGGCCTCACATCGATATTTCACCAGATCAAAAGGAAGTACAAAGATGTCATCTGAAATGACCTTGCCTGCAATCCACATACCCTAAGACAACCCAATCTCTGGGATCCCTGCCTCTGAATCCTATACAACTGAAGAAAATCTGATACTCCGCTTGCGATTGATGGAAATGTGGGATGCTTGGAACAACGGAGAGGAACCCCCAAGCACTATCCCCGGATTCCCGAAGTTATTCCCTAGATCTGGAGGGGTTACCACTGTCCCCATCAGCCGCCCAAATATTCCTCTAGGGCAACCTACTATGACTGCTAATTTCTTCGGAACACCCTCTGAGGCTCACCCCCAAGTGTTCCCGTCTGGAATTGCTCCCAACATCTTCACAGCTCTACTATCCTCTGCGACAACCCAACCATCACTACCGAAGCATGCTTTAGACCCCTCGGTCTTTACATGCCAAAATCCCGTCTTCCAGGCTGACCCTCCCTATTATCCTCAATATACTTACTCTCAGCAGCCACCATACGAGCTTACACCGGGGCAGGATAAAACCCCCAAAGCCCCAGAGTAGGATGAGATAGCAAAGAGAATGAGAAGCCTCGAGCAGAGCTTAAAAAATATGCAAGGCTTGAGTGGGTAGAAGAGAATCTCCTATACGGACTTATATATGTTCCCGCATGTACATTTGCCATCAGGGTTCAAAACACCAAATTTTGAAAAGTATGACAGGCACGGTGACCCCATCGCTCATTTGAAGAAATATTGCAATCAGTTACGGGGTACCGGTGGCAAATAAGAATTATTGATCGCATATTTCGGGGAAAGCTTAATTGGCATTACTTCGGAGTGGTATATGGATCAAGATGTATCACGTTGGCATATATGGGATGATCTAGCCCGAGACTTTGTTCGACAATTTCAGTACAATATAGACATTGCGCCAGACAGGAACTCCTTGGCGAATCTAAAGAAAAAGCCCTAAGAGAGTTTCCACGAATACGCAATTAAGTGGCGTGAACAGGCGTCAAGGGTGAAGCCTCCAATGGATGAGGTGGAGATGGTCACTATTTTCTTGCAGGCCCAAGAAGAAGACTACCTTCGAAATATGATGTTCACTATGGGTAAGCCATTCGCAGAGGCAATAAAAATCGGAGATATGGTAGAGAATGGGCTAAAAACGGGCAGAATCTTGAGCCAGTCTGCCATAAGAGCAACCTCCCAAGCCATCCAAGGCGGATCTGGTGGAATGGCTAAAGGCAAAAAGAAAGAAGAAACAGTGATGGCAGCATCGGGAGGAAGAAGGTATCTGGCTCCTCGACCGGTGTTCTCAAAAAGAGCCCCTCAGCACTATTACCCTCACACAGGTATGACTTATGCTCCTCCACCTTATGCAGTAATGAATGCTCAACCTTTCGGCCGACCGCAACCACAAGCTAATCGAATCCCATCTCCATTCCAAAGAAACCAGCCTCCTTACCAAAACCAATATAATCCCCGACCACCACAAAATAATTTCCGCCCTCGGGAACCACCTAGACGACCAAATCTTACACCAATTGGTGAACCATACTCCAGTTTATTCTCAATGCTCGTCCAGATGAACCTACTACAGCCTATCCCCAAAAACAGGCCGAACCCGGAATCTCCAGCCTATCAACGAGGTGTCCATTGTTCCTATCATTTAGGAGCTGAAGGGTATAGTACTGACAACTGCTGGACATTGAAAAAAGTTGTTGAAGATTTGATCGAACAAGGAAAAATAGTGTTGAGGGATGAAGAATCCCCGAATGTTACCAATTACCCTTGGCCCGCTCAAAACAACGGGCCGGTAATCGGTATGATTTGTGAAGACCGGGAATTGAATCCGGCCCTGAAAGCCATAATTGCTATCTACCACGCCGAAAGGAAGCCCAAAGCAGCCCCGAGGTAGGAAAAAAGGGAGAAGAAGAATAAAACTGTCAAAATTGAACCTGAGAGGAAAACTAAGACAAAAGTACAGCCGGTGCCTCCTAAACACGGGGTTCTTTATGTTCCGCGAGGTTTCCAAGAGAAACCACTAGTCGTGTGCACTCCGATGAAGTATGAAGTGAAGAAGGGGACACAGATGTATGTGCCGAAAGGTGCCTATGTGGTGCGGAGGACAATTAAACGGCCTCGACTGAGTGAGATAGTGGTTATTGGACGCGTACCATAGAAGCTCATGACCGATCCCTCTGCAGTTATCGTGGAACTACCAACAAATAGTAGTTATATACAAAGGCAAGGCAATTTTGGGAGAACTCCCAGGAACAGTCCATGTTGCCTTCGGTGAAATTGATTTGCTATTAACCATAGGCCCGGTGGATTTCGAGGTAACTTTCCAGGTGTTAAACATGGATACATCCTACAATTTTCTTCTGGGAAGGCCTTGGATCCATGCTGCAGGAGCCGTTCCCTATACCCTCCACCAGATGGTAAAATTTGAGTATGAAGATCAGGAGATTGTGGTCCACGAGGAACGTGAGCAGTCCATCTATCGTGACCCATCTATCCCATGTCTGGAGGTGAGGGAGGGAAGTGAGCATATTGTCTATCAAGCCTTTGAAATTGTTGTAGCTGACCAGTATGAGGAAGGACATCCGTGCCCCCAGCCTTTCGTATCTAATGCTTCAATCATGGTGGCTAAAGAAATGATTAGACATGGTTTCAAACCAGGAAAAGGGTTGGGAAAAGATTTGCAAGGAATATTCGAGTCGGTAACTCTACCCACAGCAAAAAAGTATTTTGGGATAGGCTTCCACCCTACCCCAGATGATGAGAAATGGGCCGAAGAAAGAAAGAAAGAAGGATTGGTTCTGCCGCAACCATTTTTGAATGGGACCTTTGTCAAGCCTAAGTATGGCAAAGAAGAAGATGATGAGGTCTTCACGGCTGAGGAAATAGAACATATCTGTGGAGCTATGAGGCAAATGCTTTATAAAACCAACATGGTTCAGCTAGGGGAAGGGACTAGCACTGCTGAGGTGCTCTACATGGGACCAGATGCTAAGATCCAAAATTGGAAGGCTACGCCATTCCTGATCAGGTGGGAGTCCCGGTAGACTAGCCCTGTCACCTTTTCTGCATCTCGAGTTGTTTCAGGGTGTAACTCGGATGTTTCTTAGAGTTTATTGTCTTTTAAATTCCTGAATGTAAACCCTGTTATCTTTCCAAATTCCAAGAAAAGAAATCAATATTTCATCGTCCATTTTTTCTGATTTTTGTTTTCCATTTTTTCTAATTTTTGTTTTTTTTTTCCTTTTCATCTTTTCTTTTCAGTTATAATAATGCGGCTTTAAATAACATGACATGCCTGCGGACTTCATGCCCAGACTCAAACACGCTGTCTAACTGTGAAATAATGAATCAAGAACCGAAATATGATGAAGAAGGGGCTTTTAGGGAAATAAATCGAGAATTGGAACAATTTGAGAACAAACCTAAGCCAAATCTGAATGACACTGAACCGGTTAATTTGGGAACAGCCGAAGAAATAAAGGAAACCAAAATAAGCATTCGCACAAATGAGAAAACTCGAGATACCATAATCCAACTCATGTTTGAGTTTAAAGATGTATTTGCTTGGCCGTATAATGACATGCCAGGACTGAGTGTGGATCTAGTAGTGCAAAAATTGCCAATTTACCCCGATTGTCCTCCAGTTCAGCAAAAGCAAAGAACGTTTAAGAGCCCGTTTGGATGGGCTTATTTTAAGTTACTTTTAAGCCAAAATAGCTTTGAAGCCATAAGTTAGGAATTCTAGATTTTTGCTTTTAGCTTGTTTTTGTCATTTTAGCTTAAAAACAAGTGCTTAAAAGCACTTTTTTACCTTACCCAAACACTACAAAATGACTTAAGAGCTATTTTGGCTTAAAAGCACTTAAAACAAGCCAATCCAAACGGGCTCTAAGAGTGATATCAGTGATAAAATTAAAGAATAAATCACAAAGCAACTAAAGGCGGGGGTAATCCGAGTGGTCCGATATACTACATGGCCAGCCAATATGGTTCCAGTGTCGAAGAAAGATGGTAAAACTCGGGTATGTGTGGACTACCGAGATTTGAACGGGGCAAGCCCCAAAGACAATTTCCCTTTGCCCAATATCCACATCCTTGTTGATAACTGCGCCAAACATGAAATAAAGTCCTTCGTGGATTGTTATGCAGGATATCACCAGGTGTTGATGGATAAATAAGATGCTGAGAAGACAACTTTCACTACACCCTGGGGTACCTACTGTTATCGGGTTATGCCATTTGGGCTGAAGAATGCCGGTGCAACCTATATGAGAGTCATGACCGCTATTTTCCATGATATGATGCACCACGATATAGAGGTGTATATGGATGACGTAATCATTAAGTCCCGAACTTAGAGTGACCACGTTCGAGACCTGAGAAAGTTCTTTGAACAGTTGCGCAAGTATGATTTGAAGTTGAATCCGGCCAAATGCGCCATCGGAGTCCCATCAGGCAAGCTCCTGGGTTTCATAGTCAACAGGAGAGGTATCAAGTTAGATCCAACAAAGATAAAAGATAATCGAGATCTACCTCCTCCAAGAACTAAGAAGGACGTGATGAGCTTATTGGGCAGGTTAAACTATATCAGTCGGTTCATTGCTCAACTGACGACCACATGTGAGCCCATATTCAAGTTATTGAAGAAAGATGCAGCAATCAAATGGACGTCAGAATGTCAAGATGCCTTCGACAAAATTAAGGAATATCTGTCAAATCCTCCAGTGTTGGTCCCACCGGAGCATGGGCGACCTCTCTTCTTGTATCTGACAGTGTTGGAAAATTCTTTTGGTTGTGTTCTGGGGCAACATGATATAAACGGCAAGAAAGAGCAGGCGATTTACTACCTGAGTAAGAAGTTCACTACCTACGAGGCCAAATACACTTTGTTGGATAGAACATGTTGTGCTCTGACGTGGGTTGCTCAAAAGTTGAGACATTATCTCCAAGCCCACACTACTTACCTCATAACTATGTTGGATCCTTTGAAGTACATATTCCAGAAAACAATGCCCACTGGTAGACTAGCAAAATGGCAAATCTTGCTCACTGAATTCGACATAGTCTATGTCACTCACATGACAATGAAAGCCCAGGCGTTGGCAGATCATTTGGATGAAAACCCAGTTGACGAGGAATATCAACCATTGAGCACATACTTCCCAGATAAGGAGGTAAATTCAGTAGAAGCCATCTCTGAGGACACTCGTGCTTGGAAAATGTTCTTTGACGGAGCAGTAAATGTAAGAGGTGTAGGCATTAGGGCAATCTTGATATCACCCAATGGTCAGCACTACCTAGCTACAGCTAGACTCTGATTCTTCTGCACAAACAATACAGTTGAGTATGAAGCCTGCATCATGGTTATCAATATGGCAATTGACCAAGATGTTGAAGATTTATTGATCATGGGGGACTCTGATTTGATTATACGGCAATCCTAGGGAGAGTGGGAGACTCGAGATATTAAACTCATTCCTTATCGACAACATATGGAAGATCTCACTAAAAGCTTCAAGTTGATAGAGTTTAGGTACATCCCTCGGTGTCACAATGAACTAGCTGATGCACTTGCCACTCTAGCGTCAATGTTGCCCTATCCGGGCAATGCTTATATTGATCCTCTGGAAATTCAAATCAAAGAGAAGCACGGGTATTGTAATGCGGTCGAGGCGGAACCCAACATTCAGCCCGGGTATCATGATATCAAAAGATTTCTGAAAACACAAGAATACCCCAATCAAGCCACTGGAGATCAAAAGAGAACTATTAGATGGCATGCAGTGGTTTCTTTTTAAGCGGTGATGTTTTGTATAAAAGGACCCGAACCTCAACTTGCTAAGATGTGTTGATGCCAAGGAACCGGAAGAATTATGCATGAAGTGCATGCAGGAGTGTGTGGACCTCATATGAATGGTTATGTTTTGGCAAAGAAAATCCTGTGAGGGGGATATTATTGGATAACCATGGAAAAGGACTGCTTTAGTTTTGTTCGGAAATGTCATCAATGCCAGGTGCACGTTGATTTGATTCATGCACCTCCAACAAAGCTTCATCCAATGTCAGCACCTTAGCCGTTTGTTGCTTGGGGTATGGATGTCATTAGGCTGATCGAGCCGAAAGCTTCAAATGGGCATAGATTCATACTAGTTGCAATCAATTACTTCACAAAATGGGTTGAGGCCGTCACACTCAAGGCAGTCACTAAGAAAGCTGTGGTAGACTTTTTGCACTCCAATCTCATTTGTCATTTTGGCATCTCTGCAACTATCATTACCGATAATGTTGCACACTTGAACAGCCATCTGATGGAAGAGGTATGTGAACAATTCAAAATAACGCATAGAAACTCTACTTCTTATCGTCCAAAAGCCAATGGTGTCGTTGAAGCAGCAAATAAGAACATCAAGAAGATTTTGAGAAAGATGATCCAAAGTTCCAAGCAATGGCATGAAAAGCTGCCCTTTGCATTACTTGGGTATCGTACCACAGTGCGTACATCAGTCGGAGCGACCCCGTACTTGTTGGTTTATGGAACTGAAGCTGGCATACCTGCAAAAGTAGAATACCCTTCTCTTCGCATAATTATTGAAGCAGTCATTGAGGACAGTGAGTGGGTTAAAACCCGGTTAGAGCAGTTGTCATTAATGGATGAAAAATGCATGGCGTGGTTTGCCACAGGCAGTTGTACCAACAAAGGATAGCCCGCGCCTATAATAAGAAAGTACGTCCCAGGAATTTGGAAGTGGGACAACTCGTGCTCAGACGCATTCTCCCTCATCACCAGGAAGCAAAAGGAAAGTTTTCTCCTAATTGGAAAGATCCATAGATAATCCGAAAGATTTTGCCAAAAGGAGCACTGTATCTATGAGACATCGAAGGAAATGATCCTGAAACAGCAGTCAATGCAGATGCAGTCAAAAGGTTTTATATTTAGGCCTCCTGGTTTGATAGCTTTCATGTAATTGAGATGACAAAGTCTTTCCTTCCCGCTACTCCAAACACTATCAACTCTTCGTTAAACCCTTTGAGCCGATTACGTTTCTTTGGCTACCCTTTTTGGAACCCGAAAGTGCAAAAAGAAAAAAAAGGAAAAGAAAAAAAAAAGAAAAGAAAAAAAAAGAAAATAAAAACAAAACAAGAACAAAAATTATTTCCCTGAAATACGTTCGACTTGATTCCAGAAGGATACGTAGGCAGCCTCTCACTAAGGTTCAGTCACACCAAAACAAATATCCCAATTTCCCCAAAAACCGAAACTGGGGCCGATGATATAATGGTTCGGCCGTGAATCCGCCGAAATGGTTCCAAAGTTGTAGTTCTGCCTAAAATCCGTTTTAACTCAAAAAACTTGTCCAAGTCCTTCCGATCAATTGGCAAAGGCAGGGAAGTAGAAAATGTCATTGTTGGAATCCGATGCAATTCAAATTGAGAGAAATAAAATGAGAGAGTGTTATCGGTGAAAACATTCGGGCACCATATGGCGATGATGAGTAGATAAATTGAAAATGAGAGAGTCCTTTTAGTGAAAACTCGCAAAGAGCACCATCGAGCGACAGTGAGAAGTGAAATGAGAGAGGTCGATTGGCGAAAACCCGCAAAGGGCGTTGTCGGCCGAAAAGAAGACATCTCATCACTAAAAGAGTCCTGGCAAAGTTCCCTGTTTTTAAAATGCGGATCAATGGGTTCATGAGAAGCTGGAAAGTTGGTGTGGGTCGGGCGTCCAGTCCGAGAAGCATGTCATGCTCATTTGAAGCCAGCATGCACCCTAGATAAATCCTTCTTGCCCCCTGAAAGGGGCGCTTCTCTTTAAATTCATATGTTTGCCTTTTTCATACTTTTCTTTGAATCCCTTTTGGTTTAACTCTGATTCCAGAATTATTACAAAGAACCGTTGGCAGGACTGGTTTCACAGGGCTCCACCTGGTCAGAGTCGAAGAAAATGCCCAGCCTCAGCTAATGCGTCAGGCCAATCCCGACTAACCATAGTGGTTGATGCTTTCGAAGCAAAGACATTGGAAAAGAAAGAAAATCAAAGGCAAGGGCAGAATAAAGTGAAAAGGCCAGAGACCACATGGGCGAGTCATAATGAAATCCTGAGAGTTGAACCCTGTCAGTTTGAAAAGAGATTCATCGTCAAGGCCAACAAGCAGCAAAGTTCTCAACGGAAATGGGGCCGACAAAGTTCTCAACGGAAATGGCCAAAATACCGAGGATCTCCTTGGAAAAAACTAAGGAACTTTTTCTTTCCAAATCCCGGCCAAATAACTGAGGATCTCCCTGGCAAAAACTAAGAAACTTTTTCTTTCCAAATCCCGGCCAAAAAACCGAGGATCTCCCTGGAAAAAACCAAGGAGCTTTTTCTTTCCAAATCCCGGCCAAAAAACTGAGGATCTCCCTGGCAAAAACAAAGGAGCTTTTTCTTTCCAAATCCCGGCCAAAAAATCGAGGATCTCCCTGGAAAAAACCAAGGAGCTTTATCTCTCCAAATCCCAACCAAAAAACTGAGTATCTCCCTGGCAAAAAAAAGAGCTTTTTTCTTTCCAAATCCCGGCGAAAAAATCGAGGATCTCCCTGGACAAAACCAAGGAGCTTTTTCTTTCCAAATCCCAGCCAAAAACTGAGGATCTCCTTAGCAAAAACTAAGGAGCTTTTTCTTTCCAATTCCAGGCCAAAAAACCGAGGATCGCCCTGGCAAAAACCAAGGAGATTTTTCTTTCCAAATCCCGGCTAAAAAACCGAGGATCTCCCTGGAAAAAACCAAGGAACTTTTTCTCTCCAAATCCCGACCAAAAAATCGAGGATCTCCCTGGCAAAAACCAAGGAGCTTTTTCTTTCCAAACCCCGACAAAAAAACTCCCTAGCAAAAACGAAGGAGCTTTTTTCTTTCCAAATCCCAGCCAAAAAAATGAGGATCTCCCTGGCAAAAACCAAGGAGCTTTTTTCTTTCCAAATACCTCCCAAAAAATTGAGGATCTCCCTGGCAAAAATCAAGGAGCCTTTTCTTTCCAAATCCCGGCCAAAAAACCGAGGATCTCCCTGGCAAAAACCCAAGGAGCCTTTTCTTTCCAAATCCCGGCCAAAAAACCGAGGATATCCCAAGCAAAATCCAAGGAGCTTTTTTTTTCAAATCCCAGCCAAAAAAACAGAGGATCTCCCTGGCAAAACCCAAAGAGCTTTTTCTTTCCAAATTCCGGCCAAAAAACCGAGGATCTTTTTTCTTTCCATCCCGGCAAAACCCGATGACCCTTTTTTATCTTCCGGCATAACCTGGTCATTTTCCAACATAACTTGGATCCATTCACAAAGATACACAATTCTGATATGATTGCTTAGATATGTGTCACAACTAACTTAGGAAATTTTCCTAGTGAAAACTGGGGCAGAAAATTTCGTTCATTTGTTTGTTTTGGTATCTTAAGCAGGTCGAACTCAAGACACAAGGTGTGAGATGACCAATGGAATAAATTTCAATCCAGAATCAAGAAAAGAAGAAAAGAACAAAAAAGATATGAACTCAAATGTGAAGCCAGCAAGGGTGCAGATTGCTCAAAATCTGATTGAAGTCACAAGCTCCGTTGATCCTGTTTTGACCCAATGCTGCATAAAGAAGTAAACACCTACAACTTGCGAGCAACAAGATTTAGATCGAAGTCCACAGTAAAATCAGCTAAGAGTCAAGATCCAGTTTCAAGAGAATTATAGATAGGAATCTTGTAACTCATAGTTGATAGGCATAGCTAGCTTGGCTTTGATTTTCCTTTTGGTGTAATAAGGAGGTCAGCAAGCAGTAGCAGCAGCAACAATAGTGAAATCATAGCTCCTGGTAGTCCTAACTACCAAACCTTCCAGAACTACACTGACCTGATTCCGTTATAGCCAAGGATATGTAGGCAACCTTTGAAGCATGGTTCAGTCAGACGGTTTTTCAAAATGCTTCTCATGGAGTGCTGAGCAAGCAAAAATCTTTCATGGTGCTCATTTATCTTTGCCCGAAAACCCTTCATGTCTTCGAGCAAAGAGGGGAAGCTGTCAGCACGTGATTTTTGCCACGCTTAAATTACTCATATAAATTCCTTAGAATTAGGATTTTTCTTTATTATTTGAATTAATTTCATGATTTTGTGCCTTGTTTGCATTTTTGTGTGCATTTTAGTGCCATAATTCACCAAAAAGTACAAAAATAGTGCATTTGCATTTAGAATTCGATTTCATATTTTTAATTTTACTAGTTAATTAATATTACTAAAATAAGAGAAAAATAACAAAAAATAGTCCTTTTATAATTTTAAATTTTACATTTTATACTTTTTTGATTTAGTTTCCCCTTAAATTAAGAATTAGTTAATTAATGCAATCTTAGATTTAATTTGGGTCTTTTATTTTACATAATAAAATCAGAAAATTCAAAAAAATAACAATAAGTAAAATATAAAAAAATTAAATACCAAAGAAGAGAAAAGAAGGAAATAAATAAATGAAAAAGGCTGGCCGTATTTGGGCCATTTTCATGAAAATCCAGCCCAAAACCCCTAAGACTGGACCAAATCCCAGGCCTAATCTCAAAAATACCCGGTCCCATTCCCCCATAACCAAACGACGCCGTTTGGCGTCATGCAATCCTGGCCATCAACTTTCTCTAATCCAACGGCCACAATTTATTTTTATATTTACATAAAACTATCCAAATGCATGGCCTAACCCTAGAGACCATCACCCTCCATCCTCGTACAACCCCCTCCCTGTAACGCCGGCGTAACGCCACCGTCACCCCACCGTGTCTCCGCCGTTCTCCGCCGTCCGCCGCCGTCCAAAAATCGCCTCTGCCGGCGGCGATGCTCCAAATTCCCCCAAAATTACACCATTGAATCCCCGTCCCCTCCTCTTTCCAAATCACCAAATCCCATCCCTCAAATCCTAGCCGATTTTCTCAAATTTCAGATGGAAATTCCGGTGAAAACCATAATTCATCTAATAACTCCCAAATTCACACCATGTCATCTCCTGCACCTCCTCGTTCCATATCTCTCTTTGGTTTCGTTCAAAAATCCCTGGAACGCCTCAAATCTATCAAACCCTATCCCTTTAACTGTTCGAATTTTATTTTTGGAAGAACCAGGCCTTAATGTCACAAAACCAGATTCCACAAGCTTGCGAGGATTTTTGACTGTAATAGACCTTAGTCTTGTGTTTTCACTTGAAAACACAAGGTTAAGGTCTAATCCGGTTAGAAATCAAGGATTTCTTCACCATCCTTCCATGCCTTTTTAGGTATTTCCTGTTATCCCCTCTTTATTTTCTTTACTCGTATTCTTTTCTGTCGTTTGCCTCATCCTTATTTTATTTTTCCCAGTAATTAATTTGGAATTAATTTTGTCCTCATATTTTGTCTGTTTTTAGGATTTTTATTCCGTGTTGATTGAGTATAGTATTCATGCCTGCATTTTTTTTAGATTTTTTAGTTTTGATTCCTTTCTTAAATTTCATTGGTTATTAACTTCTTTTTGTTTTTAACTTGACTGATAATAGAGATAATTCTGTGTTAATTTGTGTTTAATGGTTTAGTTTAATATTTTGATTGATGGTTTGGTAAAGAATGAATTAGGATTAATTTGTAGTTTTATTTAGTTTTTGTAATTCAGTTCCATAGTTTTGAACCTGGTTGGATATAGCTGAATAACCTATTCCTGGATTAACCATAGTTAAAAGTAACTAAAGTAAAGGGGCTGGGGCATTATAGCTCATGCTAGGGTTAGTAATTTTAGGATTATTCAAGAGTAGTTTGGGCATTGAAAATCGGCTGATTTTTTAAGGATTAGTAATTTCAGAACCAAAATGAGGGTAGTATAGATATACCATAAATAGAAAACAAAGCTAGAACACCCTATGGCCTTCTAGAAGGGGGACTTAGTGTATGTTTTTGCATTCTTAATGCAGTAATTTGGGCAACAAGCCACAACTTTAGGATTAATATATAATTTCTGAAAATAAAAAAGGGGAAAAATGAATAAAACCTTCCAGAACCTTCTGCCCCGATTCTTGCCTATAAAAAGGGAGGTCTAGTGCCTTGATAAACAAGTTTAGATCCCTGAAAATTCCCAAAACTCTCCAGCTTTTAATTTTCCCCTTCAAAATCTTCTTCTTCCAATCTGAACTTCAGATTTGAATTTCAAAGTTAAAAGAATTTCAAATCTGAACACTAGTAGTAGAAACTCTCATTTTAGATCTCAAATCTTGCAGGAAAAAATCAAAAACAACAGAAAACTTTCAAACAAATTCCCAAAAATACTGATCCATTAGAAATCTTAGGCTAATTTTGATTTTTAGTAGTTGATTCACATCATCTAACTCAATACTTAGTTGCTGAAGTGCTCTGGACTTTCCTGGGAGTTTGTTGAATGTCTTTGGGGTTATATCGAGCCAAACTTAGGTCATTCAAGCTTACTTTGGTTGCCTACTGCTTTTGCCACTAAATATCAACTGCTGGGCTGTTTGACACTAATTTCTGGATTCTAAATCTTTCTAATTGATGTTGTATACTGCTGCTGCTTTGCTGATAATCCATTGACCTTTATTTTTCCTCAATTTCCAGGTACATATTCGAATTTGATGTGTTGTAGCTCTGGACTGAAAATGTAATGAAATGCTCTTTCATTTGCTTCGAAATGTGTTTTTGGGCTGTTATCTAAGCATTGTTTAAATAGATAGTGACTGATAGATATTTGCTTAAATATACTTTTGATTTGTATTTTATAATTTGGACTATATAAACTAATTAAATGGGACTAAACTTAGACTGTATGAACTGTTTTTTTTAGGGATGTTTGAGCCTTTTGAGTCGAAGAGTGATTTTATGTTAGGTTGATAAAATAGCTCCAGTTAGTTTAGTTAATGTCTGTTAGTTACTCCATGTATCTCTTAGCTAGCTCATGTCATTTACTTCATAGGATCTCTAGTAGTTATTTCCATCTTCAATATGTAGTATGATAGAATGTCAATAAAAGGAAATGTCGTGTTCAATGATAGTAGATTGTAGATTTGTGTAAGTTTCATGTTTAATTTTCTTCCAATAGGTAATGTAGTAGGATATGTGGTAGTCTCATTTTCAAAAATCAAAGAGAATAACCAGATCAGGCAATTGACTTTGAAAGCATAATCTCCAACTGGAATTTCAAACTCCTGTGAGTAGACGGCATAAAATTAGCTATGGTGTTGGTCATGCTCCCACTAATATGAGATTAGGCATTCATATGTTACGATCTCCCTGTTACTTTAATTTTTGTGAGAATTGAAATTTCAAAATTAGAGTTTTCAAAAATCTTACTATTAAATGCCTGGGCTCCTGATAATTGGGCTGTAAAAAAAATAAGCCCATTTCTTGTTCAATTGCCCGAACAGCCAGCTTGATCCTTAGGCTGGGAAAAGTCCGTGGCTGGACTTCACTAAAGCCCAATGGCTGAGCAGCAACATTTACAGACCTGGGCCAACGGTTCAAAGCCCAAAACTACTATAAATCAAAAACTCTTTTTAAAAAAATCATATTAGGAATAGGGGATTTATTTGCAAATATAAATTTGGGTTTTCGAGTTAGGTGGCAGGTTCAAATTAGGAGGGCCTTACCTTTTGTTTGAATTCGGACATGAATTCGAGGCTCGAATTTATAAATATAAGTTAATTAGGCCCTTTTAATTAGAGACAAATAATAAATAGAAAAATCGTAGTTGCTTTAGGTTGGCCTTTAAATAAAAATGAGATGAGCCTCACTAAACAAAACGCATAAATTGCGGGGCCCTCATTAAATGCTTAATTAAAAGTACTTAGAATTCGGGGCGTGCCGTTTAGCGAATTTCACGACCCTCCGCAAAGATAATAACCCATTAGTCGTTTTAAGCGCGCTTTTTAATAATTTTACCTTCTTAAATATGAGTGTGCATTTCATGCAACCCAAATCCAAATCCAAAAACGTTGAATAAGAATGTGTCGAGGAACTGGGTGCATTTCATGTAACGTGATCCGAAAACACGTTTTTAAATGACGTTCACTTTCGTAAAAAATAATTAAAAGCGGTAAATAATTATAAAATTGTACTATAGGTTTGAACATGTATAAAAATCATATGTTTGGCCATTTATAATAATTTAAGCGACCGTGCTAGAACCACGGGATCCGGGGGTGCCTAACATCTTCCTTCGGGTCAACAGAATTCCTTATTCGGAATTTCTGGTTCACAGACTCCAACTGGGAAGTCGAAGTTTTCCTCGATATGGGATTCAAGTTAAATCAGTGACTTGGGACACCAAAAGCCAATCCTGTCCCAAGTGGCGACTCTAAAAAATAAATAAATAATCCCATTTCGAATAATGTCACTTTAGAACTACCTTATACATTTATCCTTCGGGGTAGGTGTGTAAAAAGGGAGGTGTGACAGTGGACAAGTAAAAATAAACGGATGGAGTAACTGTTACTGATTAAAATTGATAGGATGCCATAACTTCCATAATTCCTTTTTGTTTTCTCG
The DNA here is from genome assembly GCA_026770625.1 of Nicotiana glauca. NCBI lineage: Eukaryota > Viridiplantae > Streptophyta > Magnoliopsida > Solanales > Solanaceae > Nicotiana > Nicotiana glauca. Next base: position 57,551 of record MU714284.1, read on the forward strand.
TCCTAAAAGGTGCCGATTAGTCAATAAGTATCGGGCTTTTAAAATTAAACAAAGTGAAGAAAATGGCGAAAAAAAGATAAATATGATTTAAGACCAATAAGGGGTCGTTTGGTTTGAATACGGCTTATGCCGGGATAAATTATATTGGTATAAGTTATGCTGGGATAAGTTATGTTGAGATTAGTTATGTTGGGTTTTTTTATCCATTGTTTGGTATGTTATATTAAATGTGACAATTGCTTAATTAGTAAAAATAATGTATAAGTTATACCGGTGCTAATTACCCCACCCTCTATATGGTGTAAGTTACCACGATGTTAATTTTAATCCCGGGATAATTTATACCTGATTTACTAACCAAACGAAGTATTAAAGTGGTATTAAATTTTTATACCAGCATTATACCTTCTTATACTTCATACCAAATGACCCATAAGAGATGCCACATCACCTTCCCAAGTCCCTGCATTATAGTTTGTACATGTACTTCCCCCGTTTCAGTTTATGTGAACTTATATTTCCTTTTTGGTTCGTTCCATAAAGAATGATCCCTTTCTAAAGTTAAAAACAATTTAGCTTAAACTTCCATTTTTCTCCTTAATGACAAGCTTTTATAACTACAAAAATACTCTAAACCCCTTTTTAACTTGTTTAGGACCAAAAATTCTAAAAGTCATCATTTTTTCTTAAACTTCATGCCCAGTCAAATAGGTTCACATAAATTTGAACGGATGGAGTATATATATAGTTGTGAAATTGTAAAGTATCTTGGTTGAGTCTTAGAGCTAATTCTGGACGGAAGACTTCAATTTGACTTAGGCTTGATGTTGCACCAGTCACCATATATGGAAGATTCTATATGTCCAACAATACTATAATGGGACGTACTCAATTAAACATTAGAGTTGAATTCCTTTTTTATTTCTTATTCCTAGTATGCAGTGGCGGAGCCAAAATTTTTGTTAAGAGATGTCAATATATATAAAAGTAAACATGCCAGGAAATTAAGAGGAGTCAATACATAATATATTATATAATTTATTTTTTTACCTACCTACATAGTATATTTTTTCCACGAAGGATTGTCATTTAACACCTCTTGCTACAATAGATTATGTTTCGTTGATTGCATGGTAGTAATGATCTATCAGTTGTATCCAATCTAGATCATTTTTTCTTTTTATTTTTAGTTCCTAAAAGCTAGATAGCTAAAATTGTCTCATTTCAGATCTCTTTATTGTTAGCCTTTGCCAAATGAAGGCCAAACAAGTAGATGATCCTTCAAAGTTGATATTAATTCTTGTTTAGACACACTTTTTTAGGCTTGTTCCCGTTGAACACTTTAACAACTATTAAATTGTTTTTTTTTTTTTGAGAAACTGGAGAATTTTTATTGATAAGACTATGTAACGTTCATTTCATGATTCAGTGGATCAGTTACAAAAGGATGAAAGGCCATAGATGGCATTTAGGTTACCAACCTTGGCAAGTCTCCTACGGCTACTTTCACAGACTATTTTATTTTTTGAAGAAAAACACTCCTTGACCTTCAGCATTCTGGACTCGACAAAGATAGGGGTTACAACATAACATACTAAACCACATTGCCTTGATTTCTTAGTTCCTTCATGAGCTAGCAGGTGAGCTAATTCATTTCCTTCTCTAAAGCTATGCCGGAGCACCACTTCCTTGTCCTTCTGGGAGATCAAGGACCTGCATGATTGAACTAAAAAATTGGGAGAGGTGATCGATTACCTGTGTTGAGTCAGTTTCTACTTCACAACGCCATAAATTGTATTGTGAGATAAAGTCTAGGCCCTTAGACAGTGCCATAATATCTGCATGAGTACAATTTACAGCTTGAACTCTTTGATGGAATCCCATGATCCATTCACCTGTGTTATTTCTTATGACTCCTCCTATTACTGTACAATTCTGGTGAAAATCTCTATCTATATTTAGCTTAAGCCAACCAGCGCGGGGTTTGTATCAATGAGTATTACAAATAATATTTTTAGAGGGAGAACATTCTCTAGTAGTTAGTAAAGGGAATTCAATAGCTTGTTTGATGACGGAAGAGATTAAGACATGGTTAGAAGAATTATTTTCGAGGTTATTATTTCTGTTTAACCAAAGATTCAAAATTGCATAGGGAAATAATTGGGACCAGGTAAGCATAGAAGAAGGAATAGACGGATTAGAATTTTTCAATTTGTCTACCCATAGGTTATCCTCACAAGTATGCCAGTTGGTACTAACATTCAGGGATTGCCAAAAATTTTGTGAAATAGTGCAGTGAATAAAAATATGGAGAATGTCTTCTTCTTGTTGTCGACATACAGTGAATATTTTATCTACATTTATTCCTATATGGTGAAGATAGGATCTAAAGGGTAGTCTATTACGGTAACATTTCCGTAGGAGAAATTTTAATTTGTTGGGACATTGAGTTTTTCAGATCCAACTAAAGTTCTTTGAAGGAGTTTCATTAGGTTCAATGAGGTTGTAACAGGAAGATGTTGAAAAGAGGCCATTGCTATTAGGCTCCCAAGTCAAGAAGTGTTGGTTTCTTTCTATTGGTAAGCTATTGGCCTGAATTTTAGCAACTAAATAATTTGGCAAAACTAAGGATATTTTATCTAATGACCAAGTATTGTGAGTGATGAGGTCTTTAATGGTAATGGAGCAATCATTTTGGGTGAGAGGACCTTCAATGGTATTCCAAAGAGAGGGGCTTTTGGAAATCCATTTTGTGTCCCAAATGCCAAAGGAGGAGTTATGACCTATGTTCCACAAACAACCTTTTAAACAAAAATGCCAACCTTTTAGGAAACTTTTCCAGCAAAACAATTGACGCTTAGTAGGGAGGATAGATATGTTTGCCTTAGTACTGTGGCCCAAGGGCTGAGAAGATAATCTATTAATCTCCGTGCAAGGCTTGTTAGGAGAGCTGGATTTTTTAATTTCTCTTTCCTAAGGCCAAGGCCACCTTTATTCTTTTCTAGAATAATGGTATCTCACTTAAGGAGATGTAACTTATTTTTAGAATCATTCGTCCCCCCAGATAAAATCTTTTTGAAGCTTGTCAATGGTTTTTAGGACTTTTTCTGGAGAAGGGTGTATTGCATTACGTAATTGGGAATGCTAGCAAGGGTTAAGGATGAAAGGGTGGTACGACCTACCATGTTCAGACAGTTAATTTTTTAATTTGCCAGGCGCTTTCGCATATTATCAATGATGAAGTGAAAATCTTTTGATTTAGGACTAGAATCCAGGATGGGGAATCCTATGTCTATTCCAAAAGATGTACTACTTTTCATACCAAAGAAACTAGAAGTAGCAACTTTAACGTCTTTGGTACAGTTCTTCGAAAAAATAATTTTTGATTTGGTCATGTTGATGCTTTAACCAGAATATTTACAAAACATGTCAAGACCAGACTTAATAGAAGTGCAAGATTTTTGATTTATGTGGCTCATAAGGGTTAGATTAACTGCGTAGAAAAGGTGTGATAGAGAAAGGCCATTTGAGCAAAGGGTAATTGGATCCCACCTTTTTATGTCTATTTGGTAGTTAATATAGCGGGATAAAATTTCCATTCAGAGAATAAAAATATAGGATGACATGGGATCACCTTATTTAATACCTCTACTGGAATAGACAAAATTACTCCTAGCACCATTCATTGTAACAGCCATACTAGAAGTTGTGATACAGGACATGATTAATTTAGACAGATTATGAGGGATTTTGAAATATCTGAGGGTTCTACATATGAAAGACCATTTCGATTTGTTTAAAGCTTTTTCTAGGTCAATTTTAATGATCATCATATTATTTTTACTAGAGCATTTGTTGAAATTATAGATTATTTCTTGAATAAGGACTGTATTGTCACTAGCTCTTTTATTTTTTCGAAAGCTGGATTGAAATGGGCTGATGATTTGAGCTAGAAATGGTTTTAACCTATTAGCTATAATTTTTGTAATGATTTTATAGGTGGTGTTGCATAATCCTATAGGTCGGATATTCCTGAGATTATCTGCATTGGGAATTTTGGAATAAGGCACAAATAAGTAGAGTTAATGTTGGCAGGAATTTGGAAGGAAGTGAAGATTTCGTGACAAAATGAGGTAACACTAGGCCCTACAAATTTCCAGTATTTTTGATAAAAAAAGGGTGAAAACCATCCGGACCAGGTGCCTTGTAAGGCTTAAAGGAAAAAATAGGCTTGATAATTTCACTGTTTAAAAGGGGGTTGTCTAGTTTTGAGAGGTCTACAGAGTCAAAACTAACAAGGCCATTGAAAATATCTGATTTATTAGTAAAGCAGTGAGAAGTTGTGAAAGCTTTTTCAAAATAGTTTTGAGCATGGGTAAGGATATCACTATGATTGTCAACCCAATTCCCTTGGTCATCTTTAAAAAAGATAACATGGTTTCTTCCTCTCCTACTAGCGGCACAAATATTAAAAAAATTGTGTTTGCCTCCCCATCATTAAGACAAGAAATTTGAAATCTAAGTCTCCAATAGTCTTCTTCTACTTTTAGGATGTTTTTAATGTCATTTTTCAGAGAGGAATACGTTTTGAAGGAAAGAACTATGGGCATAGTGGGGGAGTTCTGGATACCCTTAAGGCGAGCCAGAATTCGCTTTTTCCTTTTGAAACATCACCAAAAGTTTCTTTACTCCACTTGAAGATATTGGTAGTAAAATTGTGAGCGGCTTCTAAATGGTTACGATTAAGCCAATGTTGTTGAACTAAGTTCGCAAAATCAGGATGAGTGCACCAAATATTCTCAATCCTGAATGGCTTACTGTCACGACCCTAGTTCGGCCTCCTTAAACATGTCGTAACGACACCTAGTCCCAATGACTAGGTAAGCCTAACAATGCGGAAACAAAATAACTTGCAGAAGTAAATAACTTAAAATTAATCAGCTAAGAGAAAACTGTATATAAGTTCCGCTTGGCATATACAACTCAACATCGCAGAAATCTATAACAACATCCCAAAACCCAGAAACCCACGGGAGACACAGGCTAACAAAAATGTAATATACTCCTCTAACTCAAGAATATCTAAAAAACTGTAAGAAAGGAAAGCAATCCACTAAAGCAGGAATAAGATAGAGACTTCTGGTCTGCGGACGCGGCAGATGTACCTCGAAATCTCTGCTAGATCTCTCTTCCTCGGGGATAGTACGCCTCGGTGGAGGTATCTGGATCTGCACATGAAAAACATGCGCAGAAGGGCATGAGTACACCATAGCGGTACTCAGTAAGTGCCAAGCCTAACCTCGGTCGGTAGTGACGAGGAAGGTCAGGGCCCTACTGAGATAAAACATAATAAATGACAGGAATAAGAAAACAATATAGATAAAGTCTACAGCGAGAATCTAAGCAGGATAAATAAGTAATACAGTAATAGAAAGCAGAACATAGCAATATAAGGAAAAATGCTCACAACAGGAATAATAACCGGCGATCTCTTGGTATCCCGAGGATCTCGTGGTATCCTCATCATATACATGTGGGATATCTTGGTATCCCGAGGATCTCTTGGTATCCTCATCATATACACGAGGGATCTCTTGGTATCCCGAGGAACTCTTGGTATCCTCCATACTTATATATACTTGTTCCAGGGATCTGTTAGTATCCCGCACACTCAATCTCGAACATATCACATGCAGAGGATCTCCCGGGATGACGTCCCGTAGTCCCAAATTTAAAACACACAATAACAGCTCATACATCAGGATAAATGCTACACTCTGAACAAGTGATAGTAAATTCTTGCCTAACATGCTTCACGGAATACAAACAATACAGTTTAAGCAAATAGGCAAATAGGCAAGTAAGTCAACTAAATGTTTCTATAAACTAACCCAGGTTAAACTTGCAATTAGAATAAACAGGAATGCAAGGAAACTTAATTTAAGTACTTCAAGTAAAAACAGATTTTCAACAATTAGCTCAAGTACGCGCTCGTCACCTCATGTACGAGGCATTCAAATATCCAATATCATGTCCTAAGGGGAAAGGCCCCTCACACAAGGTTAGGCAAGCCACTTACCTCGAACCGGCTCCAGAATCAACTCGAAACCACACTTTTGCCACGAGTATCCGACTCCAAATGGCCCAAATCTATTCAATTCATTTACATATTGTAGATAACATCTCAAGCAACTGATTCTACTATTTAATTCAAAGCAAAGGCGTGAAATTAGGTAAAATAACCAAAATACCCCTCAAGCCAACATCTTGGAATCAGATAATTTTCACATTTTCATAACCCTCGTACTCTCGCGAGTCTAACCATATAAAAATCTCTCAAATTAGAGGTCAAAAACCCACTCAAAACCCAATAGATTGGTCTATGAAGTTTTACCCATTTTTCATTCAAACATCCGAAATTAAAGAGGAATTTATGATTAGATTAGTGGGTTTTAAGCATAAAAGAGTAGAGAATCGTTACCCAATCATTGCCCTCGAAAATCCCTCGAAATCTCCCCCAAATACGAGCTCCCAAGCTTGTGTTTTGATAAAAATGGCTAACCATCGGTTTTGAAATATTTATAACTGCCCAGATGTTTGTTCTATGCGATCGCAGGAGTAGGAATGCGATTGCGAATAGTAAATTTTAAAGGCTCAGAAAATACCCTATGCGAACACAGCCAAGGGCCTGCGATCGCAGAACAGGAGGAAACATAAATACGTGATTGCGTACAGGGTCATGCGATCTCGTAGAAGGGTTTGGCCACTAATTCACTGGCTCAGTTCCTTATATGCAAATGCGAGGAGGGGTTGCGAATGCGAAGAAGGGAAAGGCTAAAGTCTGCGATCGCGAACAAGCTGATGCGATCGTGTAGAGCAAAATAAGCACCCTCATAATTTACACTATGCGATCACTGAGGGAGAACTGCGATCGCAGAGAAGGAAAAACCTGAAGCAGAACAGAAGAAAATCTTCAACACTTTTCAACACAAAAAATGCCCCGTTGAGGATCCGAAACACACCCAAGGCCCTCGGGACCTCAACCAAACCTACAGACATATCCCATAACATCATTCAAACTTGTACCAATCCTTAAACCACCTAAAAGAACACCGGAAACTCGAATTAATCAAGGATTTGAGCCTAAGAACTTCAAATTTCATCACAATACGCTTTCGATAAAAAAACCTAACCAAAACACGTCCGAATGACCTAAAATTTTGCACACACATCCCAAATGACAAGAAGGAGCTACTGCAACCTTTGGAATTCCATTCTGACCCTCGGATCAAAATCTCATGATCTACCGAAAACTTCAAAATTCCAACTTTCGGCATTTCAAGCATAAATTAGCTACGAACTTCCGAAACACATTCCGAACACGCGCCCAACCCTGAAATCACCTAACAGAGCTAACAGAACCATCAGATTTCCATTTTGAGGCCTCCTTCACATCGTTCTGACTACGGACCACTTTCCAGTACTTAAGCTCTCATTTAGGGACTAAGTGTCCCAAAACTCTCCGAAACCCAACACTGAACATCTCGGCAAAACAAAATAGAAGAAATGAACTTAGGGGAAATAGTTAATTGGGGATCGGGGTACTAATTCATAAGACGACCGGCCGGGTCGTCACATCCTCCTACACTTAAACATTTATTCATTCTAGAACGAGCATAAAGACATACTTGAAGCAACAAAAAGATGAGGGTAACGGCTGCGCATATCCCGCTCGGTATCCCAGGTCGCCTCCTCGGCCGACTGACCCTGCCACTGAACCTTTACTGAAGCAATGTTCTTTGACCTCAACTTTCTGACCTGTCTATCCAATATAGCCACTGGCTCCTCAACATATGATATGTCCTTGTCTAACTAGACTGAACTGAAATCTAACACGTGCAACGGGTCGCCATGATATCTCCAAAGCATCGAAACATGAAATACCGGATGAACTCCTGCCAAGCTGGGAGGTAAGGCAAGCTCATAAGCAACCTCCCCAACACATCTCAATATCTCAAAAGGGCCAATAAACCTCGGACTCAACTTCCCTTTCTTCCTAAATCTCATAAAGCCCTTCATAGGCGAAACCCAAAGCAGAACCCGCTCTCCGACCATATATGAAACATCACGAACCTACCTGTCCGCGTAGCTATTCTATTTGGACCGGTCTGTATGGATTCTATCGTGAATCACCTTGACCTTATCCAATGCATCCTAAACCAAATCTGTGCCCAATAGCCTGGCCCCACCCGGCTCAAACCAACCCACCAGAGATCTGCACCTCCTACCATATAAAGCGTCATACGGCGCCATCTAAATGATGGACTCATAACTATTGTTGTAAGAAAACTCTGTCAATCGCAAAAACTGATCCCAAGACCCTCCAAACTCAAACACACACGTACAGAGCATATACTTAACAATCTAAATAGTGCGCTCGGATTGTCCGTCCATCTAGGGGTGAAATGATATGCTCAACTCCACCTGAGTACCCAACTCCTGCTAAATGGCCCTCCAGAACTGTGATGTAAACTGAGTACCTCTGTTTGAAATAAAAGAAACTAGAATACCATGCAGACGAATGATCTCCCAGATATAAATCTCCACCAACTGCTCTGATGAATAAGTAGTACACATAGGGATAAAATGAGAAGACTTGGTCAGTCGATACACAATCACCCAAATGGCATCGAACTTTTTCGCAGTTCGAGGGAGACCAAATAGAAAATCTATGGTGATCCTCTCCCATTTCCACTCCAAAATCTTTATCTGCTGAAGCAACCCACCGGGTCTCTAGTGCTCATACTTCACCTGCTGACAGTTGAGGCATCTAGCTACATATCCAACTATATCCTTCTTCATCCGCCTCCACCAATAGTGTTGTCTCAAATCCTGATACATCTTCGTGGCACCCAGATGGATGGAATACCGCGAACTATAGGCCTCTATTAAAATTGACTCTCGAAGACCATCATCATTGGGCACAAAAACACAACCATGTATCCTCAATACCTCTTCATCTCCAATGGTCACATCTCTGGCACCGCCATGTTGAACCTTGTCTTTGAGGAAAAGTAAATGCGGGTCATTATACTGCCACTCCCTTATAGGATCGAATAAGGAAGACCTAGAAACCACGCATGCTACGACCCGGCTGGGCTCCGAAAGGTCTAATCTCACAAATTGACTATCTAAGGCCTGAACGTCCATCATAGGCCTCTCTAAAGCTGGTAAATATGCCAAACCCCCCAAACTCTCCGCTCGGCAACTCAAGGCATCCGCCACCACATTGGCCTTGCCAGGGTGATACATAATAGTAATATCATAATCCTTCAGCAACTCTAACCACCTCCTCTGGCGCAAATTTAGATCCTTCTGCTTGAACAAGTGCTGCAAACTCTTATGGTCAGTATAAATCTCACAAGGCACACCGTACAAATAATGACATCAGATCTTCAAGGCATGAACAACACCGGCTAGCTCAAGGTCGTTGATAGGGTAATTCTTCTCATGTATCTTCCAATGTTTAGACACGTATGTAATCACCCTACCGTCCTGTATCAACACCGCTCTAAGACAAACCCGTGAGGCATCACAATAAACTGTATAGGACCCCAAACCAGTAGGCAATATCAAAATTGGGGCTGTACTCAAAGTTGTCTTAAGCTTCTGAAAGCTTGCCTCACACTCCTCTGTCCACTGAAATGGAGCACCCTTTTGGTTCAATCTAGTCATAGGGGCTGCAATCGATGAAAACTCTTCCATAAAATGACGGTAGTAAACTGCCAAGCCAAGGAAACTATGAATCTCTGTAGTTGAGGAGGGTCTAGGCCAACTCTACACTACCTCTATCTTCTTCGGATCCACCCGAATGCCCTCACTCGATACCACGTGGCCTAAGAGTGCCACAGAATCCAACCAAAACTCACATTTTGAAAAGTTGGCATATAATTTCTTTTCCCTCAAAGTCTGAAGCACTATCCTCAGGTGTTGCTCATGATCTTCCCAACTCCGGGAGTATACAGGAATATCATCTATGAAAATAATGGTGAACGAGTCGAGATATGGCCTAAACACACTGTGCATCAAATGCATAAAAGTTGTTGGGGCATTGGTCAGCCAAATGACATGAATAGAAACTCGTAATGACAATACCGAGTCCTGAAGGCAGTCTTTGGGATATCCGGCTCCCGAATCTTCAACTGATGGTAACCTGAGCTCAAAGTAATCTTAGAAAACACCTGTGCACCCTAAAACTGGTCAAATAGATCATCAATACGAGGCAAAGGATAATTGTTCTTCACTGTAACCTTGTTCAACTGACAATAATCGATGCACATACGCATAGAACCATCTTTTTTCTTCATAAACAAGATAGGAGCACCCCACGCTGAAATAGTGGGTCAAATAAAACCCTTATCAAGCAATTCCTGTATCTGATCCTTCAGCTCCTTCAACTTAGGAGGAGCCATATGGCACGGAGGAATGGAAATGGGCTGAGTGTCCGGCAACAAATCAATGCCAGAATCAATGTCTCTATCGGGCGGCATGCCCAGAAGATCAGTTGGAAACACATCGGGATAATCCCATACCACTGGGACCGAATCACCAAAAGGGGTATCAACACTAACATCTCCCACATAAGCTAAATACATGTCACACCCTTTCACAACCATACGCTGGAGCTCTAAGGAAAGAGATAACTCTACTGGGAGTGTGATCTAAAGTACCACTCCACTCAACACGTGGAATACCTGGCATAGCCAGCATCACGGACTTGGCGTGACAATCAAGAATAGCATAATGGGGTGACAACCAGTCCATGCCCAAGATAATATCAAAATCAACCATGTTGACTAACAATAGATCTTCTCTGGTCTCAAAACCACGAATAGTAACCAAACATGACTGATAAATGTGGTCCACAAGAAGAGAATCCCCCACAGGAGTAGAAACATATACAGGAGAACTCAAGGAATCTCAGGGTACACCCAAATGAGAAGCAAAATATGAAGGAACATAAGAGTAAGTAGAGCCTGGATCGAATAGAACCGATACATCTCTATGACAAACTAGTATAATACCTGTAATGATAGAATCGGAGGCAACGCCTTGGTACGAGAAGGAATGGCATAATATCGGGCCTGGCCTCCCCCTCGAGGGTGGCCTCTACCTCCCCGACCTCCACCCCTAGCTGGCTGGGCAGATGGAGTAGCAGCTGGAGCTGTGATCATGGCCTAAGAACTCTGCTGAGCACACTATGGTTAAGAAGTCTGTGGAGGTGCACTCCTCACAAGTCTAGGAAAATCCCTCACCACATGGCGGGTGTCACCACACTCGAAACAAGCTTTGGGAGGACGTGGTGGTTGTGACTGGCTGGGGCCAGGTCTGCTGGACTGACCTCTGAAAGCACCCCGCGCAGGAGGCCCGCTAGAAACTAGAGGTGCATAGTAAGGCTCCTGAGGTCTAGGTGGGGATGGAGCACTGCTGCCTGATGGAAGAGCTGAATGAATGGGGCGACCTATATAACCCAACCATAACGACCTGTTGCGGGTGTACGGGCACCAGAGTAGTGGCCCGACTCTCGAGACCTCTTGGCCTCCCTCTCCTCTTACTCCCTAGCGAGCATACCCTCGATCCTCCTAGCAATGCTCACTACCTGCTGATAAAGAATGTCTATCTCCAACTCTTGAGCCATGCTAGAAATGATGGGTGGAATAAGACCCTCAATGAACATGCAAACCCTCTCGCGGACAATAGCAACCAAGGCTGGTGCATGCCCGGCCAATCTGGTATAGCGGATAACATACTCCGAAATGGTCATAGAACCCTGGTGCAGTTGCTCAAACTTTGCGTGCCATGCATCTCTGAGACTCTAAGGGACAAACTCTCTCATAAACATATCTGAGAACTAGGTTCAAGTCAGTGAAGCAGCCTCGACTAGACTGTCTATCTCATAAGTGCGCCACTAATCATAGGCGGCTCCCTGAAGCTCAAAGGTAGTAAAGGAAACCTCGCTAGATCCGGCAATACCCATAGTGCGAAGAATACGATGGCACTCCTCTAGAAATCCCAAGACATTGTCTGATGCTAATCCACTGAATACTGGAGGATCATCATACTTCTTAAACCTCTCAAGTCTCCGCTGCTAGTCTTCTGAAGCAGCTATCCCATCCTCGGGCTGAACTGGCACTGCAGGCAGCACAGGAATGATCTCTGGAACCTGATCAACATGCACTCTCTGCTAAGGAGTGCGGGCAGCGGGAGTCTGTGCTCCTCCCACTGCCTGGGATGTGGCTGCAGCAAGGGGAAGCAACCCTTCCTGAGCCAAGGTGGTGTATATACTCATAAACGGTGCCAAAGTCTCCTGAAGGGCTGGAGTAGTAGTAGTTGTAGGCGTCTCAGGAGCCTGAACTCCGGCTGGTTCTGCTGATTGTACCTTAGCGGCAGCTCGCGCAGGTGCTCTGGCTGCACTGTGTGCGCGTCCTCAGCCTCTACCCCGACCCCAGCCTCTGACGGCTACAGTAGGGGCGCAGGTGCCTGATCATCTCGAATAGCACGTGTCCTCACCATCTCTGAGTGAATAGAAGACAGAACTTTAGAATTGTGATGTCAAAAATATCGTATGACACGGAAATCAAATGAAGTGAAGATTTTTCCTAAATAGTTACATAGCCTCTCGTAGATAAGTACAGACATCTACGTACCGATCAGCGAGACTCTAATAAAGTGGCATGTGTTCCGTGACTCCTATGAACCTAGAGCTCAGATACCAACTTGTCACAACCCCAGTTCGGCCTCCATGAATATGCCGTGACGGCACCTAGTCCCTACGACTAGGTAAGCCTAACAATGCGGAAACAAAATAACTTGCGGAAGTAACTAACTTAAAATTAAGAAGCTAAGAGAAAACTGTATATAAGTGACGCTTGGCTTATACAACTAAACATCATGGAAATATTTAACAACATCCCAAAACCCGGAAACCCACGGGAAACATAAGCTAACATAAATGTAATACACTGCTCTAACTCAATAATGTCTAAACAACTGTAAGAAAGGAAAGCTATCCACTAAAGCTGGAATAAGATAGAGACGCCTGGTCTGCGAATGCGGCAGATGTACCTCGAAGTCTCTGCTAGATCTCTCGGCCTCGGGAATAGTACGCCTGGGTGGAGGTACCTGGATCTGCATAGGAAAAACATGCACAGAAGGGGCATGAGTACACCACAACGGTACTCAGTAAGTGCCAAGACTAACCTCGGTCGGGTAGTGATTAGGAAGGTCAGGGCCCTACTGAGATAAAACATAATAAATGACAGGAATAAGAAAATAATCTAAGCAGGATAAATAAGGAATGCGGTAATATAAAGCAGAACAAAGCAATATAAGGAAAAACTGCTCACAACAGGAATAATAACTGGGGATCTCTTGGTATCCCGATGATCTTTTGGTATCCTCATCATATAACTGAGGGATCTCTTGGTATCCCGAGGATCTCTTAGTATCTCGAGGATCTCTTGATATCCTCAATAATTATATACATACGTGCCAGTGATTTCTTGGTATCCCGAACCCTCAATCCCGAATATATCACGTGCATGGGATCTCCCGAGATGCCGTCCCATAGTCCCAAATTTAAAACACACAATAACAGCTCAAACATCAAGATAAATGCAAAACTTAGAAAAAGTGATAGTAAATTCTAGCCTAACATGCTTCACGGAATACAAACACGACAGTTTAAGCAAATAGGCAAGTAAGTCAACTAAACATGCTTCTCGAAACTAACACAGGTTAAACATGCAATTAGAATAAACAGGTAAGGAAGGAAACTCAGATTACGTACTTCAAGTAAAAATGGATTTTCAACAATTAGCTCAAGTACGCGCTCTTCACCTTGCATACGAGGCATTCAAATATCCAATATCATGTCCTAAGGGGAAAGGGCCCCCACATAAAGTTAGACAAGCCACTTACCTCGAACCGGCTCTAGAATCAACTCGAAACCAAATCTATTCAATTCAAATGTCCGACTCCAAATGTCCCAAATCTATTCAATTCAATTACATATCGTAAATAACATCTCAAACAACTGATTCTACTATTTAATTCAAAGCTAAGGTGCGAAATTAGGTAAAATGACCAAAATACCCCTCAAGCCAACTTCTTGGAATTGGATAATTTTCACATTTTCAGAACCCTCGTACTCTCACGAGTCTAACCATATATAAATCTCTCAAATCAGAGGTCAAACACCCACTCAAAACCCAATAGTTTTGTTAATGAAGTTTTACCCTTTTTTTCAAAAATCCAAAATTAAGGAGGAATTCATGATTAGATTAGTGGGTTTTAAGTATAAAAGAGTAGAGAATCGTTACCCTCAAAAATCCCTCAAAATATCTCCCAAATCCGAGCTCCCAACCTTGTGTTTTAATAAAAATGGCTAACCCTCAGTTTTTGAAATGTTTATGACTACCCAGATGTTTGTTCTATGCGATCGCAGGAGTAGGAATGCGATCGCGGAGAGTAAATTTTAAAGGATCAGAAAATACCCTATGCGAACGCAGCCAAGGGCCAGCGATCGCAAAATAGGAGGAAATAGAAATACGTAATCGCGTACAGGGCCATGCGATCGCGTAGAAGGGTTATGCCATTGAATCACCTGCTCAGTTCCTTATATGCGAACGAGGGGAGGGGTTACGAACGCAAAGACGGGAAAGGCTAATCTCCGCGATCGCGAACAAGCTGATGCGATCGCGTAGAGCAAAATAATCATCCTCCAAAATTACACTATGTGATCGCGGAGGGGGAACTGCGATCGTAGAGAAGGAAAAACCTGCAGAAGAACTGAAGAAAATCTGCAACACTTTTCAACACAAAAAAATGCCCCGTTGATCATCCAAAACACACCCGAGGCCCCCGAAAGCTCAACCAAACCTACGTACATATACCATAAGATCATTAAAACTTGTACCAATCCTTAAACCACCTAAAACAACGCCGGAAGCGCGAATTAATCAAGGATTTGAGCCTAAGAACTTTAAATTTCATCACAATATGCTTTCGATAAAAAACCTTGCCAAAACACGTCTGAATGACCTGAAATTTTGCACACACATACCAAATGACAAGAAGGAGCTACTGCAACTTCCAGAATCCCATTCTGACCCTCAGATCAAAATATCACAATTGGACCGGAAACTTCAAAATTCCAACTTTCAGCATTTCAAGCCTAAATTAGCTACGGACTACCAAAACACATTTCGAACACGCTCCCAACCCCGAAATTACCTAACGGAGCTAGCAAACCCATTGTATTTACACTCTGAGGCCATCTTCATACTATTCCGACTACGGACCACTTCCCAACACTGAAGCTCTCATTTAGGGACTAAGTATTCCAAAACTCTCTAAAACGCAACATCGAACATCCCAGCAAACCAAAATAGCAGAAATGAATTTAGGGGAAGCAGTTAATAGGGGATCGAGGCATTAATTATTAAGACGACCAGTCGGGTCGTTACACTTACGAATAGTTACATGAGGAAAAGAGTTAAGGTTTAAAAGAAGAGGGTTGTGGTCAGAATACGTTTTTGGAAGATGGAGGGTTACAGTGGCATTAGGGAAAAGATTAGCCCAGTCTTCATTACCTAAAAATCAATCAATTCGTTCCATAATTAAACCCTTAAATCTTTTTCTATGATTGGGCCACGTAAATTTGCTACCCTTATAACCTAAGTCCATCAGTTGACATTTGTTAATAGAGTTCCAAATCCTAGAGGTCCTATTAATACTAACAGTTCTTCCTCCAAATTTCTCAGAAGACATGGTAATATCCTTAAAGTCTCCACCCACTAACCATGCTCCCTTGTAGCTATTGGAAACATTAATAAGATTTTCCCACATAGAATCTCTAGCATGAATATTAGTACTAGCATAGATACTACTAAATAACCAAGTAAAGTGAAAGGGAAGTACCTCTATCATTGCATGAATTTCTTGCCCCCTCCTCGTGAAATTATGAATTGTGACCACTGTATGGTCATAGAGAATGGCCATTCCTCTAGATTGGCCTTCAGAGAAGACTTCGATTATTTAAGAAAAAATGAAATCGTTAAGAAGGGACCCATGCCTTGCCATTCCTGTTTCAAGGAGAGCAACTAAACAAGGTCTGTGAGTGTCAACTAGCTCCTAAAATTACGATGAAAGTCGTCATTGTTTGCACCACGGACGTTCCACAAGATGATTCTAGTGGATCTCATCATCCTTGGTTGGTGGTTTGGATTGACAATCATCTCCTCCTCCTCCAAGTTGGAGTTTGAGGTCCTCCTTTGGCATGGGACCAAGATCAATGCATGGGTTCCCACCGTTAGGTCCCGTGAAGGCCTTATGTCCACAGAGCATTTGAACATTGAGGGAGGGCAATTGAAGATGAATTTGTTGCTCATCATCTCCTCGAATAGTAGTTCCCTTACTTAGTTTAGGTTTGCAAAATCCACACTCAATTCCATAAGTAGAGGACCGAGTCCTTCCTCATCTTCTAGATGATTTCCTACTGTTTCTTACACATTAGGAGGGGGATTGTTTCCCATCTGTATTGGAATGTTGTTATGGGTATTTTCATGTGCATGCGTATCCTAGGGGATGAAGATGGGGTTGATTTGGGAAAGCTCCTCCGGAAGGAAGAATGGAAGCTCTACTGGTGGATTTTGTGGGGCTTGAGGGTTTTCTTGGGGAGGAAGATTCCATTGTTGTTGCATGGTTTGAATCAGATTTTGATCCATTATTGGAGCTAACGGGTGGAAGACATTGTTGATCCACATTTGGTTTAAGTAATTGTTCATGCCTAGTCTCATCCCTTCCGATATTAGTTGAATAATGTAAAGTGTGCTCTGGATTATAAGGACCGTGTCCTGGCCATTGATGTCCATGTTGAATGAGATTGCATGGCTTATCATTCCCGCTTCTAGCCAAGATAGGGGTTGGTAGTTTTGGGGAAGTGGGGGAGATACGTAGTAAACTGTTGGTTCTTGGAGTTGAGGAAGGTAGTTCATTGTTGGAAGGTGTTGATGACAAAGGATCTAGAGAAGTCTGTTTCTCCTCCTTGATGATATTGGTAGTCTTGGCATTTTTATGAGTGGTAGGGTTTATATTGATTATTTTTGAATGAGTGGGATTGGTGCTAGACAATTCCCTAGGTATCTTTATAGAAGAAGTTGCTACTTGTATTGGGTCAGATTGGGGAAGAGTAAGGAAATTAACAAGATCCTTGGATGATTTTGTTTGTGAAACTTGGTCGAGAGAGGTGTCCATTTGGCATACCTCAGAGAGCTCGTTGATTGTTGTAGATAGAAGAGCTTTGGAATTAACAGGAGATGAGTGTCAGTGCATAGGGTGGCTATTGGAGACAAATCCATATTATTAAGGCTAGATTTTCTTTTATTAAGGGATTGATTGCTAAGCAAAGGATTTTTGTTAGTAGGATCTTTTGTTAATAATGAAGAGCTAATACTAGAGGTTTGCATGCCAATGACCACGTGTGGCTTCAGCCTTTGCAAAGTGTGCAGTGGGGGGAAGGGATAAAAATTTATTTAGAACCGGTGGTTTCCTTAAAAAACCATGGGTTGTTCCATTAGACTGGAAAATTGGTTGTTAATCAAATTAGAGTTAAGGATAATCGGATCATTTGTGAATTGAATTTTCTTTTTATCTTTTACATAATGAAAACCAGTAGTTTTTTCCACATAATTAAGCTTCTGAGTATTAAGGTATTTACCTGTATCAGCATGATAAATTCTGACATTATATCTGGGACATTATGTATATGAGTGGAAGTTGTAGAAGATCAAGTAAACTTCCTTTTTATCTTGGCAAATGAGACTATTTTCTAGTCGTCTTCCATTGGTTCTTGCTCCTGCTTTTGTATATTTCCAAGATTGGTGGGGATAACTTGTTCTTTGGCACCTTGTTTATTAATGGTGTAGTGACATTGATGCGCAACGTGGCCTAATCTCCCACAATTTTTACACAAGAATTTTTCACCTTCATAGCAAATGTCTTACTTATGAGAACCAATAAAAACATAAGACTTAACATGAGTGTTCATAGGGATTTCTACGTATAGCCTTGCATATATTACCCTAAGAGTAGCAAATGTGCATGCATCAACCTTTGATAGTTTTCCTATCGTGTTCCCAATCCTTTGCAAGATTAGACTATCATAAAATTCTATAGGAAGTTAGGGAAGTCGGACCCATATAGCCGTAAATAGAGGCTTTGCCTCATAAGCAATTAAGTTAGCTTCCCATCGTTGAACAGATAAAAAATAGCCATTAATGAACTAAGGGCCTTGCTGCAAAGCTTTCACCATATGCTCTTCCTTAGAGAATTTCACAATATAATAGTTTGCACCCAAGTCAATTAATGGAAAATCTTCGGAGAGTTTCCATAAGTCCTGGATTTTCCTCTTTAGGTAGTGGTATGGAATTTGTTTACCCAAGAGTTTGATGATGACTAAAAATTTCCAAGGATGGAAGATTCGTTGGAAATAATCTGGTGATAGGCTAACATAGTAGCCCTCCCTAACGGGTTCCTCCAATTGAGTTTCATGCATTATTGATGTTGTTTTAATTCTGCTTCTTGATGCATGGGCATTGTGATAGATCTTAAATACTCTTGTCTTATTGTTTGATGATCTAACAAACTTACTGTTAAGAACTAGATAGGGAACCTGACTTATTTGGATTGCTGCAATCCTTAGCGGATTCCAGGTAAAGGTGAACTGCTACAGCTTCAGGAGCTAGGAACCAACACAAGGACCTGATACTCTTGTGGTTTCCTCATAGCAGTACAAAGTCAATTGGACACAGTTAGAAATGTAGTTACTGACGGCACTGTTTCTACCGCACTGCACTACACTGTCAGCCCACTCATTCTCTAACCAAACAAAGTACTCACATCATTTCAAGTGATGTGATCTAGATGTGCCCAATGAGCTTTATACAATAACATCACTAGAAGTGTTCTGTTTCTCATTCAAGACTCTTGCAAAAATACAAAAATTAATCCTCACAAGCTTGAAGAACAAAGTTGAACGCTACTACTGACCAATTCCTAAAAGATAGATTGTTGTTGTCCTAGTTGAGTTTTAACCTTGTTATTATACTTTCTGTAAATCCGTAATCTCGTTGAGTTTATGTTGTAAATAGATTTAGTCATAAGAAAAAGTCTTTGTAATCGTAGAGTTACAAAGTGGCTTGTGGTGATATCATCACAAGTTAGAAAAAGCCTTTGTAACTAGGATAGTCACAAAGTGGCTTGCGGTAAAGGTATCACAAGTTAATTTAGTAAATCCTTTGCAATAGCAATTATTGTAAAGTAGCTTGTACTAGGTAGATTACAAGTTAGTGAAATTAAAAGCCTACAGGTGTAGGTCGTCATTTTTTTTATCCCTTTGTGTGGGATTTTTTCACGTAAAAATCCTCTGCCTTATTTAATTATTGTTTTATTAAGTGCTCTCAGTAGAACCTTGTAGAGCACTAGGTACTTTACGATTTGGTGGACCCATACAAACTAACAATTGGTATTAGAGTGGGTTCCTCCTATCAGGCTAACACCTAGATAGGATCCTCATGGCGGTTCCACTAAATTTTGAAGAAGGTTAATCCATATACTGACCCCCCAAGTTTGATGGAAAATGCTATTGGTGGTGGAAAGATAGAATGCATGATTTCATCATGGCTGAGGATCGTGAGCTATGGGATAACATTTTCGTTGGTTCTTATGTTCCAATCAAAGTAGTAGATGAATTTCCATTTTCAATGGAAAAAACCAGTAAAGAATACACTGAAGTAGAAAAGAAAGCTACGGAGAACAATTTTTGTGCCAAGAAAATTCTAGTATATGGAATGGGACCTAAAGAGTACGATAGAATCTCTACCTGCGACACTGCAAAAGGAAATATGGGAGGTTTTGTGAATTGCTCATGAGGGAACTACACAAGTAAAACATAAAAAAACTAATACTGGTGATAGTTCCATGACGGCAGTTGAAGGTGAGGATATTGGATATGACTCAACTTTTGCTTTGATGGCTCAATTAGATGATGATGAAGACAATGGCAACAAAGAGGTAAACTTCAGGGATGTTCAGAGAAATCTGAAATCCTATTCTCCAAAAAAAATCTTGTGTTTAGCTGATGTTTTAACTACTGCCTTTTGTAGTCTTGCGGAGGATAGGGAATCTTTGATCTTAGAACTAGAAGAATCTAAACATAATAGAGAAGAATTAGTGGATGCAGTTACTGATCATAAGAAAACCATTGAAATTTTTAGATAAGAAAAGAGTGATTTGTTGGCAGAAATTGCAGACCAAAGGGAAACAATAGTAAAACCACGCACTAAGTCAAAAACTGAAAGTTCTGAAAGAGGAAATGAGATAGCAAGTGAGGAATACCTTAGGCTTGAAGATGAGGTGAAAGCTATAAGATGTAAGATGTGTGCTGAAATTGAAAAAAATGAGCTCCTCCAAATCTATAAAAAGTAATGAATGATCTTGAAAGGTCTCTGAAGTGGACTTGGTTCTCAAAAGCTACCACTGCCTTGCTTCCTAATGATAGTGAAAAAAGGCAGGGAGCAGGGTTCCAAAGGGAGAAAACTCCTCACAACCCTCATAGTAAGAGCGTCACTATCACTGATAACTGGACTCGTATCTAATGTGGGAAAACTGGGTGCTTCAAGGAAAGTGTCCAGGCCAAGAATCAATCAATTTAGAAAGACAAAGTGGCTGCTGAAATCGTGACCACAAAAATGGGACCAGGTTCCACTCACAAAAAATGCACATTACTTGCATGTACCAATAGAGCCCTTATTCATTCTCTTGCTTACTACAAGAGACCCAAACTTGTTTGGGTTCCTAAAACTAACTCCTAATCTCTAATGCAGGGAACAATGAAAAGAAGCATTCAAAAATAGTTCATGGATAGTGGATGTTCGAAACATATGACTGGGAACACCACAGACTTTCTTTCACTAAAAGCCCTGCAAGGAGGGAGTGTATCCTTTGGCAATGGCAAAAGGGACACATTCTTGGAGTTAGAAAAGTTGCAAAGTCGCTCACTTATTCTATTGAAAATGTATATTGTGTCAATAGGCTTAAGTACATTCTCCTGAGTGTTTCTCGAATATGTGATAAAGGAAATAAGGTGGAATTCTTGTCCAAAATATGTACAGTCACTGACCTTGTGAGTAGTGAAATAGTACAGCTGGCCAAGATATACAAGAACATCAATGTTGCCGATTTCGAGTATTTACAAAATGGTGATCTGAGTTGTCTGAAAGCTGTTGACGATGATGTTAAACTATGGCATAGAAGACTGGGCCATGCAAGCTTTTCCATTCTGAACAAAATAATTCAAAAGGACGTATTCCATGGTCTGCCTATGTCATAATTCAAGATGCAAAAAGTCTGTGATGCCCGTGCTAGAGGAAAACATGTGAAGTCCTCCTTTAAGTCTAAAAGAGATGTGAGCACCTCAAAGCCGCTTGAGCTTCTACATACGAATTTTTGTGGACCTATGAAGGTGCAAAGCAGAGGAGGAAAAAGATACATTTTCGTAATTATGGATGTCCATTCCAGATTCATATGGACTCTGTTTCTTAGAACCAAAGACGAAACTGTTGAAGTTTTTATGGCCTTTGTGAAGAAAATCCAGGTGAAGATGGAGTCTAGAGTTGTATGCATTAGATCAGATCATGGGATAGAATTGGACAATGTCAAATTTGATGAATTCTGTAATAAAAATGGCATCACTCACAATTTCTCAGCTCCCAGAACTCCCCCGCAAAATAGAGTAGTAGAAAGGAAGAATAGAACTCTAGAAGAAATGGCAAGAACAAAGCTGATTGATAGTGGACTTGGAAAGAACTTCTGGGCTGAAATTGTCAACACTGCCTGCTACTTAGTGAACAGGTGCATGATCAGATCACTTCTGAACAAGACCCCGTATGAATTGTTGAATGGAAGAAAACCCAAACTGACTCACCTAAGAACTTTTGGATGCAAATGCTATGTTCTTAACAATGGAAAGGATCAGCTTGGTAAGTTCGATGCCAAAAGTGACGAAAGAATATTTCATGGTTACTCTTCTCAAAGCAAGTCCTACAAGATATATAACAAGCAGACTCAATGTGTTGAGAAAAGTTTCCATGTTATTTTTGATGAATATCATCCATCATTTGAAAAGAATTTTGAGGAAGATAAAGATGGAGAACCCTTACTTGTTCCTGGTGAAGTCATTAACATGACATACGAAAAAGCAGATATGATGAGTCAAGTGAAGGAGACAAAGGAAGACAATGATGTCGCATCATCAACAGAACCAAGCACTTCAATTACAACCACTGAAGCTAAAGAAAGAGTGGTTGATGTAGTTTAAGGAACTCCACTAGCACATGAGAAAAGGATAGAGGAAAATCAGCCAAACATACCTTCCTCCTCTCAGAATGAACCTCAGACGTCAGACTTGAGACATCAAAGCTCTCACCCTATAGACAACATAATCACTCCTCTAGATTTTGGAGTTCAAACCAGGTCAAATGCCAGAAATTCACTTGCCTTCTCAGCCTCCCTCTCACATATAGAACTCCAAAATATCAAGGAAGCCTTGAAAGATGCAGATGGGATTACAGCCATGCAAGACGAGCTGCATCAGTTTGAGAGAAACAATGTGTGGCACCTGGTACCTAGACCCCCAGATCGAACCATTATCGAAATCAGGTAGGAATTCAGAAACAAGCTTGATGAACATGGAATTACCACAAGGAACAAGACCAGACTAGTGGTCAAAGGATACAATCAAGAGTAAGGGATTGACTATGATGAAACATTTTCTCCAGTGGCTCACCTGGTAGATATCAGAATTCTAATCGCTTTGGCATCTCATATGGAATTCACCCTGTTCCAAATAGATGTCAAGAGTTCATTATTGAATGGACTCCTTAAGGAAGAAGTCTATGTGAAGCAATCCCCAGGGTTTGAATGTCATGAGCAACTTGAATATGTGTTCAAACTGGACAAAGCTCTGTATGATCTAAAGCAGGCTCCTCGAGTGTGGTATGAAAGACTGTCAAAGTTCGTCTTAGAAAATGGTTTTAAAAAAGGGGAAAACTGACAACACTCTTTTCTTAAAGAAATAAGGAAGGCACCTGCTCATTGTTAAGGTTTCTGTTGATGATACCATTTCTTGAGCAACAACTGACTCTCTGTGTGAAGAATTTGCAAAACCTATGGGAAGTGAATTTGAAATGAGCATGATGGGAGAACTAAACTTCTTCTTGGGTCTTCAAGTAAAACAGTTCCCAAAGGGTTCTTCCAGTTGTCAGACAAAATACATTAGGGAACTTTTGAAGAGGTTTGACATGGAAGCTTCAAAGGTTATAGACACTCCCATTGCAACTGCCACTCGACTAGACGTGGATGAAACTGGATCTCCAATGTATCAAAAAATATATAAAGGCATCATTGGGTCTCTCCTCTATCTCACTGTTAGTTGACCTGATATTGTTTTTAGCATGGGACTGTGTGCAAGGTTTCAATCAAATCCCAAGGAATCTCACTTGAAGGCTGCAGAAAGAATACTAAGATATCTCAAAGGAACGCATGACCTGGTTCTATATTATCCATCAGGTGACAGTTTCAATCTGATTGGGTATGATGAAGTAGACTATACATGTTATCTTGTGGACAGAGAAAGCACTTCTGGAATTGCTCACTTCTTAGGATCATGTCTTATCTCTTGGGGTACACGGATGCAAAATTCAGTGGCTCTTTCAATAGCTGAAGCTGAATATATAGCTGCAGCATCCTGCTGTGCTCAGCTTCTATGGATCGAGTAGCAACTGGAGGATTTTGGGGTACTCACTGAGGATGTGCCCCTTCTCTGTGACAACACTAGTGCACTCAACATGGCCAAGAATCTAGTTCAAGATAAAAGTACAAAACATATTGATGTAAGGCATCATTTTCTCAAAGATAATGTGGAGAAAGGGTTGATACGTATGATGTTCTGCAACATAGTAGATCAAATTGCATACATTTTCACAAAAGCACTAAGTAGGGAATAATTTGAAAGAAATAGAGTAAAGCTGGGATTGTCGAGGCCAAATTAAGAACCTGATTCCTCTTTCGCTGGCTCGTATCCTTAAGAAATAACTTGCTCAAAGTGTTTTTTGGCCCTGTCTAACTCACTTCAATACCATTGTAGGTAACAACGCATGATGAGCATAGATTCAATAGATGCAGTGCATGACTGATAAAAGAGGATTGATTCTTTTCAAAAAAAAAATCAAGAACCAGGTTCTTGTACTAAAGGTTAGTAGTTCTGTGCATCCTTTTAATACACGTCTTAAAAAGGGTAAAAAATACAACTGCCATGTGATCAACTTTTCAGATCTTGTTGTCACGTCCTTTCAATTCAAAATGTTCCATCTCCTTATAAAACATCGTAATTCTCCACGCCCAACCGCCGTTTCAGAACCGGTGCCTATTCCTCTCCCTTCATAATTATCCTCTGCTTTTAAAAAACCTCTCTTCTACCCTTCTTAACCATAAGCCCTACTCTAGATTCACCCAAAAGGGAAGGATCATCAAACCACTTCTTCTAATGGATGAGAAAACTTCTGATCTCTTTGCCTCAGCTACAACTACCTCTGACCTATCTAATGAACCTCTAGTTTTCACTGAGCCTTCGTCACCCTCTATCACTCATACTGCTGCAGTCATACCTTCCCCAGTTTCCCAATCTTTTCCCAACTCACAAAACCTTTGAAGCTACTGTTCCGTTCTCCCCATCATCTGATGTTTCCACCAGTCAAACCCTAAGTGGAGAACAAGGTCAAAATACTAAGTTCAAAGAGGGTTCTGCCATTGTTGTCGCCAATTCCATGGTTGTAGAAACACCGATTGAAGAAGAGAAGCATGTTCTAACTGTGTTTGTAGTATCCGCTGATACGATATTGCATGAAATTACTTCCCAGAAAAATGAGTCACACCGTATGTGGGGAAGTAGGGGCCATTGTGACTGTTGAAGGGGATGTAATAACAGATACTACTGGGGGATCACATGAGGAACTTGATCCCTCTCCAGAGGACCCAGGTCAGGACTCTCATCCCCAGTAAAGTGTTGCTCCTGCATTCGATGTTGTGCCCCTGGAAATTCAAGCACCTGAAATACGATCTAATAATGAAGAACACATGGACAATGTGGCCCTTGATGAATTCATAAGTAAGTCAAGGGTTGTCTCCACCCCTGAGTCTCAAATCAAGCAACCTACTACCAAGCTTCAAGCCAAAGTGTCGTATGACTCTGCTCTCCAAAAGAGCAAGAAGAGTAGTAAGAAGAAAAGAAGAAAGTGGGTGAAGGGTGGTTTACCTGTAAGTGATGAGGCTATCCCTGTAGTCCAGGTTGAAGAGGGAACTCCTGAGGAACCTGGTTCCCTTGTTAGGCGGTCCTCGAAAAAGGCAGAGCCTGTTTCAATGGAGAAACGGTCACTATCTAAGTCCAAGATGAATGAGGTAGTGAGTGATGAGGATATACTAGTCAAGTCCAAGGGAAAAAGCAAAGTCAGTGGAGAAAAGCTTATGAAATGCAATTCTGAAATTGTTGAAGAACCTAGTTCTGGGAAGAAAGTGAGAAGTGAAGTCTTCCTTGGCTCTGAGCACCTAAGGCATCAAAAAGTTATGCTGGGTCGTACGTTTGACCCAACAATCTCTGAGATGACTAGAATGCGCCAAATTCTGGAAATGGTCAAGTTTCAACAATGGGTGCATCTATATCTATTTCACATTGATGCACCTAAAGTGTATGACGATGAGGTACAAAGTTTCTCCACTAGTCTCTTTGTAGTTGATACTGACCATGTCTGTGCTTTGGTCAATGGGGTAGACATCGTCTTTGATCTAAAATTACTTGGAGAGATTTTGAAAGTTCCTACAGTTGGGGTGTCGAGCGTATGAGATGTTTGTCAATATAACTTCACAAATGCAGTGGTGAAAGAAAATGCTAATCAGAAAGGGGACCAAATCCATAAGAAAGCACTACTCCCTGTCTACCAGTTACTGTTTGAGTTGGTTAACAAAGTCCTGTTGCCTCGAGCAGAAAGGAGGTCTGTGACTTCCAAGTCTGACCTATTCCCAATAGAGCAACTAGACGGTTTCAACCATGTGAGTTTGCCTGCCATAATGATTGAACACATGCAGAAAGTTGCCATTTTCAAGGACGGTAATCTTGGGCTTCCCTATGGATTCTTGCTTACTCCGAAGTTCAAATTCTTTAAGGTTCCACTAGGAACAGGTAAAGTGGGGACCCGAAAGTAGACTTTCTCACAGACAGCCTTGGAATAGTGTGAGTGTGTTGAGTAGTATAGGGGGTAGTAAGTATATCAATTGTTTATCAGCTCATCAATGCCCAGAACGGTGCAGCTAAGGAAATTCGTCGGTTGAAGGCCAGGAATGCTATCCTGGAAGGTCAGCAAGCCCGAGCGGTTCCCATGTCAAGTGATGAAGTGGTTTGTTTGACATAGGAAAATGCTGATCTCAAGGTGCAAGTTGAGAACATGAAGGCTGAACTGTTCAATGAGCAAAAGTCGGGAAATGCCCAAATAGACTTTGGTCTCCAGAAACTTGCTGCAGCTACCAAGCCTTTTCCTCCTAGTGCCCCCTAAAAACTCCTTCAGTGACCAGTTTTCTGGATATGTTTCTTCTGTCTTTTTGTTT
Organism: Nicotiana glauca; assembly: GCA_026770625.1. Taxonomy (NCBI): domain Eukaryota; kingdom Viridiplantae; phylum Streptophyta; class Magnoliopsida; order Solanales; family Solanaceae; genus Nicotiana; species Nicotiana glauca. The sequence goes on from MU714284.1 coordinate 84,326, forward strand.
CTTTGTTGATGTTTGGTGGATGTTTTTTGTGTTTTTTTTTATGGTTGGGATATACTACTACTGCTCCTGTGAACTAGTCCAATGTTGCCTCTTCCTTTTTCAAAAGGCAGAGCAATATTAAATCATTATTAATACAAATCCTTTTTTTAATTATATCTAGTACTCTCTCTCTCTGTGTTCCTATTCTATATCATGATTGTGTGCACATATGTGGCATGAGTTAGCTTAGTTGGACTTCTTTGTGCGGTTGTTCTTTTTAATGATGCCAAAAAGGGAAAAAATAATATAGAAATAATATAGGACTCAGGGGGAAACACATTGGGGAACTACTTCTTATGTTCTATTACATATTGGGAAACTGGTTCTTATGCTCTATTACTCTGACCATGTAAGATAAGGCATAGTCTCGGGGGGGAACTCTATGGTCCCAAAGACTTTGAAACTGGTTTTTACTGCCCCAATTCCTACTTATAAATGTTAAGTTTATCATCATCAAAAAGGGGGAAATTGATAGATCTTAAATACTCTTGTCTAATATTTTGATGATCTAACAAACTTACTGTTAAGAACCAGATAAAGAATCTAACCTACTTGGATTGCTGCAAGCTTTAACGAATTCCAGCTAAAGGTGAACTTCTACAACTTCAGGAGCTAAGAAGCAACACAATGACCTGATGCTCTTGTGATTTCCTCATAGCAGTACAATGTCAATTGGACACAGCTAGAAATGAAGTGATTGACGGCACTATTTCTACCGCACTGCACTACACTGTCAGCCCACTCATTCTCTAAACAAACAAAGTACTCACATCATTTCAAATAATGTGATCAAGATGTACCCAATGAGCTTTATTCAAAAACATCATCGGAAGGGTTCTATTTCTCATTCAAGCCTCCTGCAAAAATAGAGAAATCGATCCTCACAAGCTTGAAGAACAAGGTTAAACGCTACTACGGACCGATTCCTAAAAGATAGATTTTTGTTGCCCTAGTTGAGTTGTAACCTTGTTACTGTACTTACTGTATCTCCTAAACCGCTTATCTGGAAGCATTTTGATTAGGAATCCTCTTGTAAATCCGTAAACTCGTTAAGTTTATGTTGTGACTAGATTTAGTCATACGGAAAAGTCTTTGTAATCGTAAAGTTACAAAGTGGTTTGTGGTAATAGCATCACAAGTTAGAAAAAGCCTTTGTAACTAGGATAGTCACAAAGTAGCTTGTGGTAAAGGTACCATAAGTTAGTTGAGTAAATCCTTTACAATAGGAATTATTGTAAAGTGGCTTGTAATAGGTAGATTACAAGTTAGTGAAGTTAAAAGCCTACATGTGTAGGTCATGATTTTTGATCCCCTTGTGTGAAATTTTTCCACGTAAAAATTCTCTACCTCATTTACTTACTATTTTATTAAGTGATCTCAGTAGAACCTTGTAGAGGACTAGGTACTCTACGATTTAGTTGACCCATACAAACTAACACATTGGGTTTAGAATCTCCCCTTGTAGAGTTATTAGGTTAGAGTAGGGGTTCGTGAGAAGTATTTCTTTGAAAGAGGGAGAGTCCCCTATGGGAGTAGGATTGTGATCATTTGATTGGTTCATGCTTGCCATGATATTGGTTGGAGTATCTGGTAGTTTGGGTGTGATAAAGGTGGTTTGGCCAGTGGAAAAGGGTGCTAAAGTCATCTACTTTCTAGAGAGAGAAAGTTTTGACTTGAGTGTAGAATGTACCTATTAAAATCTTTTACTTAAACACTTGCTTCTGAGCACTGATCTTTTACCACGGCATCCCTCCAACATTTCCTCCACACAAAGAAAAACTTCATTATTTCTTTTGTGATGACCCAAAAGGTCATAACTTGTTTTAAAAATAAAATCTGTGTTCTGAGGCCATTAAACCCTCATTTAGCACCACCTCAATTTGCGTGGGTAATCCAGGAACGTAGCCAGAAAGTCTAAATATGAAAATCTGTGAAAAATGATGAATTTTGACTATAAAATAAATTAATTTGAATTTGGTTAATATTTTTAGTAAACAGATCCGGACCCATGATTTGACGGTCCCGGAGGGTCCGTAGGAAAATATGGGACATGGGCGTATGCCCGAAATCAAATTCCGAGGTCCCAAGCCCGAGAAATGAATTTTTAAAAGAAATTGTTTTCTTAAATTGTTTATAAGGTTTGGAAATGAATTGTGATTTGAACATGTTGGTATCGAGCCCGTATTTTGGTTTCGGCACCCGGTATAGGTCTTATATATGATTTAACATAATTCAGTGAAGTTTCGTAAGAAACGAAATCCATTTGACGTGATTCGGACCTTAAATACAAATTTGATGTTTAAAGAAGTTTTGAGAAATTTCATTGATCTTGAGGTTTAATTCGATGTTCATGATGTTATTTTGGTGATTTGAGTACACGAATAAATCTGTAGGATATTTTTAAGATTTTGTGTATATTTGGTTTGGAGTCCCAAGGGCTCAGGTGAGTTTTGGATAGGCTGCGGGGTAAAATTTTGGACTTAAGGAATTGCAGGCCTGCAGGCTTCGCATTTCCCAAACCTTTTTCGCAATTCCCAGGTATGTTCGCATTTCCCAAACTTTTTTTGCATTTCCCAGGTCCACATTTCCAAAAAAAATTTCGCAATTCCCTGGCTTTTTCGCATTTTCCAAACTTTTTTCGCAATTCCCAGGTTTGCATTTCCCAACCTTTTTTCGAAATTCCCGGGCTTGTTCGCATATCCCAAACTTTTTTTGCAATTCCCAAGCCAGTAGAGGTTGGTTCGCAATTCCCATAACTGAGACCTGCAACTTTTATACTTAGCATATTTAAACCCATTTTTCACATCTTTTCAAAACATAAACACACTAGGGCGATTTTTTAAGAGCAACTTTCTTTCCAAATCCATTGTAAGTCATTTTTAATTAGTTTTCTTCAATCATTAACATCTTTTAACATGATTTAAACTTAAAACCAAAGATTTTCATGGGGAAAATTGGGTGTTTTGGGTAGAATCTAGGTTTTTCAAAAATAGGGGATTTGGACCTCTATTTGAGGTCCGATTTCAAAACAAATTATATATTTGGGTTCGTGGAAGAATGGGTAATCGGGTTTTGGTTCGAACATAAGGTTTTTATAATGTGGGCCCGAAGACGATTTTTGACTTTTTGGGTAAAACTATGAAAACTCATTTTCATGCATTGGGGTTGATTCATTTAGCGTTTATTGATGTAATTAAGTAATTTGTGACAAGATATGAGTGAATTGGTGGTGGAATCAAGGGGTAAAGCTATAATTTAAACTTGAGTTGTATTCGTAGCATCGAGTTAAGTGTTTGGTCTAACCTTAGCTTGACGGATTAGGAGTTGTGTCATATTTTCTATTTTCTTCTTGTCGAGTACGACGTATAGGCGTGGTGACGAGTATCTATACGTTGGTCTCAAGGATGACCATGAGTCTTATATTGTGATTTTCGTGACTTCGTTGTATTATTCATGCCTTGGTGAAGATTTCTAATTGTTTTATAAAGTTTGTGGAAAGAATTGTGACCTATGAATACTAAGGAGAGTTGGCTCAAGTTGTATAGAGACATTGTGAAAGTATAAGTGACAATTGAACTTTTAGAGCATTGGCTCGAGTTATGAAATGAGTTGTGAAAGTATAAGTGATAATCGAACCTCTAGAGCATTGGCTGGAGTTGTGAAGTTAATTTTGAAGTAAAATTGAGAAAGAGAAGAGATCATTATGTTGTCACCCTTGTCGGGCTATTATTGGTTTATTTGTTGTTCTCTTGCTGGGATTTAATTGGTTACTTCTTGTTCCCTTGTTGGGGATTCTTATTGCAAATTTCCCTTTATTTCCTTACCCTATTGTTTGGGTGAGGAAGAGAGTTAAAGCACGAAGGGTCATGCCGTGCATTGATTGTTTGCTATTGTGAGGAAAGAGGATAAAGCACGAAGGGTGATGCCGTGCCGCACGATGTACCATTCCGCGCAAATTTTATTGATTATATGGTGATGAAAGAGAGAAAAAGCACGAAGGGTGATGTCATGCAATATATATTTATTCTTATGGTGAGGACGAGAGTAAAAGCAAGAAGGGTGATATCGTGCACTTGTCTTTGGTTTTCCCGATTCTTGATGATAATTGAGTTATGTTGTCCCTTACGTTTATTTATTGATTTTTTATTGTTACTTGATTTTATCTCGATGTTATATATACCCTTACCTTATTTGCCTCGTGATTGTTGTTTGGGTGAGGAAGAACGTAAAGCACGAAGGGTGATGCCGTTTATTGTTTTGGTGAGAGAGAGTAAAAGAACGAAGGGTGATGCCGTGAACATGTTTTGACTTCGTAATTTTTATTGATAATTGTGTTACGGTTTTTCTACACTAAATTGCTAATTTCCTGTTGATACTTGTTGTACCCCGCAGCATGATTTTCCCTTCTTATTTTCAACTAAACTGTAGTGATCCTCATATTTATTTGTTGTTTCTCTGTTACTATTTGATGTTTCCCCGCGGCATGTTTTCCCCCTTCCCTTACTTGACTGTATGTGACTATTTCTTTTCGCACTACTTTTTTGTTGTATATAATTGAATTGCACAGCTTTATTTGGTAGTCTAGTCCTAGCCTCATTACTACTTCGCCCAGGTTAGGCTAGGCACTTACCAGCACATGGGGTCGGTTGTGCTGATACTACACTCTACACTCTTTTGTGTAGACCCCATTATTGTAGATTCAGATTGCGGTGGGATTGCTGATTCTTGCTCATCGGCGACCCGAGGTAGTCCTGCAGGCATTCACAGGCCTTGGCGTCTTCTTCCATCTACTATTCCTATTTCTTTCATGCATTTATAGAGATAGTGTTGTATTTATTTCTTTCAGACCTTTATTTGTACTATTCTTAGACCGTCAGTGAACATGTGACACCAGTTCTGAGTAGTCGAGACTCAAGCAGTTGTATTATATATTCACGTTCAGATAGCTTATTGCCTTTCTTCCATTTATGTTAATTTCCACTGTTTAAATGTTATTTTTTCTTAATTGATAAAGGATATAAAAATGGGTAAAAAGATAAATTGTTTAAATAATTGGCTTGCCTAGCTCACATTAGTAGGCGTCAACACAACTCCCGAGGGTGGAAAATCCAGATTGTAACAAGTTAGTATCAGAGCTCTAGGTTAGATAGGTCTCACTGTTCACAGACAAGCTTGGTAGAGTCTGAGGGATCGGTACCGAGATGTCTGTACTTATCCCCCAGAGGTAACAGAATTAGGAAAAATTTCACTTCTATTATTCCTTGTCGTGCGATTTTGTTCTCTTAATGCTAAATTAAAACCTTTACTCTTTTCCTTTCGCGAATGGCGAGGTCACGTAATGCTTCTTCAGCCGAACAGCAGTACAGACCGGTGATAGATCAGCTACGTCTTCGGAGGCTTTGCGGAGGTTGGATAGGTTCCACCAAGCTCTTCAGTACTATATTTAGCGGTGCATCTTCTAAGGATCCCCAAGATTATCTAGACAGTTGTCATAAGATTCTCAGGGACATGGGGATCGTGAAGACCAATGGAGTCGATTTTGCTATTTTTCTCTTGTTTGGATCCGCCAAGACCTGTTAGAGGGATTATTGATTTGCTATACCAGTTAGGTTATCAGTTTTGACTTGAGAATAGTTCACGCAACTATTCTTGGAGAAGTTTCTCCCCATCACTCAGAGAGAGGCCTATCGGATGCAGTTTGAGTGCCTCCAGTAGGGTTCTATGACCATTACTCAGTACGAGATCAGATTCATCGATTTGGCTCATCATGCTCTTATCATATTTCACACTGTGAGAGAGAGTGAGGAGGTTCATTAAAGGACTCGTCCAACCCGCTCAGTTAGCTGGAGGTGGAGGTAGAGGTATTAGAGGTGGAGGTAGAGGTATTATGGGTGGAGGTAGAGGTATTAGAGGTGGAGGTAGAGATGCTAGAGGTGGAGGTAAAGGTATTAGAGGTGGAGGTGTAGGTACTGCTCTAGTTTGTGGTAGAGAAGCTTCAATTTTATTTTACGACGTATCTGGTCATGCCTAGTGATTCCTTGGGTGCCCCTGTTTATGTGTCTATGCCGGTAGGTGATTCTATCGTGGTGGATCATGTTCATTGATCATGTATACTTGTTATTGGGGGTCTTGAGACTCGTTTAGATTTGTTGCTTCTGGGCATGGTCGATTTCGATGTTATATGGGGGATGGACTGGTTATCACCTTACCATGCTATCTTGGATGGTCATCCCAAGACTATAACCTTAGCTTTACTGGGTTTCCTTCGTTTAGATTGGAGAGGGACTCTTGGTCATTTTACCCGTAGTGTTATCTCTTATGTGAAGGCTCAGTGTATGGTCGAGAAGGGGTGTTTGGCCTATTTTGCATATGTTCGTGATTCTAGTATTGAGGTTCCTTCTATTGATTTTGTGCCCATTTTTCCTGAGTTTCCTGAGGTATTCCCCTCAGACTTGCCGGATATGCCACCCGACAGGGATATTGACTTTTGTATTGATTTGGCTCCGGGCACTCAGCCCATTTCTATCCCGCTGTATCATATGGCCCCGCAGGAGTTGAAAGAGTTGAAGGAACAGTTGTATGACCTGTTGGAGAAGGGTTTCATTAGACCTAGGTTTTTTGCCTTGGGGTGCGCCGATGTTGTTTGTGTTAGAACATATTTTAATCATGCAAATTAATATGCATGTGCAGGAGTTCAAAGAAGCAAAAAGGAATTATTGCAGTTGCCAGGACGAACAAGGAAGGATATCGTTCTCAAAAGAAGTTGCCCTAAACTCTCATGATGCACAAGGAAAGAATCAACTCTACATCAGCAAAATGGGATTAACTCCATGATTCTGGGAAATCAAATCTGCCGTAATGGAATGAAGACTCAACGCAATCCATGATTGATGAGTCAGATCAAATCATTGAAGACCAATTAAATCTAGAGGATCCGGAATAGCAGTCAAGATCGGAAGGTCCGAACATCAAGGAAGAATTTTGTCGATTGCCAAAGGAAAGAATCTAAAGAGAAGCAACGACTAGTACCTTATTCTTCGAAAGAATCAACTCTTTCTAAGGATCAAACCCTTGGGTTGACAAGCCTTCACCAACCATTCTTGTATAAATTCGTAGTGCAACTCCATCCTTCGTATACTTTGACCAAACCAAAATAACTCTCTTCAATTTACTGCAAACAAGCATAGTAGCCTATATAGATCTGATGTGTAACAAGTCAGGAATAGAAAGAGAGCATACAACTGGTGAGGTATTGTATCAAACGAGTGCTAGAGAACTGAGCGACAAATATCAAATATGTACTCAAAATAAAACTCATTTGCTTGAAGAGAAATCTCTTGTAACCCAAGGGGACTGGATTAGGAGTCAAATTGAATCCGAACCAGTATAAAATTCCTGGTGTCTTTAATTTCTGCATTTACTTTCTGCATATTATTTTGAATCTCTCTATCTACAAGATTTCCATATTAAGTCGACTACTAAAGTTTTAAGTCAACTTATTACGATTTATTTGAATTATATACAATTCACGCCCCCTCCCCCTCCTCTTGTACTTTCAGTTGGTATCAGAGCAAGGCTCACACTTTTGCTTTTTGCTTAACAGCTTGTGAGAAAAAGATCATGGCAAATCAGGTTATAGTTGGAGCTCTATTTCAGGAAGGAACTTTTCAAGTAAGACCGACTTACTTCAATGGACAACACTTCTGCCACTAGAAAATCTGCATGGAAATCTTCACCAAAGCATATGATGTCAAAGTATGGAGAGTTATCAAAAAGGGAACTACCCATTACCTGCCAGCACACCACCGCTCGCTGACCCTGATGATATAGACTCATATTCAAAGGAGCAATTGGAAGCTGTACAAATAAACCACAAGGTAAGGAATCTACTTCACAATGTAATAAGTGGTGAAGAATATGAAAAGATTTCCAGTTGTGATACTACCAAACAAATGTGGGATAAACTCAAAGTCACCTATGAAGGTACCAGCAAGGTAAAGGACACCCACATAAATATGCTAGTTCACGACTATGAACTATTCTCAATGAAGTAAGGAGAATCCGTCTAAGAAATGTTTGCCTGGTTCAGTAAAATAATGAGTGACTTAAAAGCTTTTGGCAAACCATACACCAGTGACGATCAAGTTAGGAAAATTCTCAGAAGTCTACCAACAACCTGGCAGACTAAAGTTGTCACTTTGGAATCTTAAGATCTTAATAAGTTATCATATGATGAACTACGAGGAGAGCTCATTGCTTTTGAAAGAACGCATCTGAAGAAGACAAATCAAGAGGAGAAGAAGAAAACGGTTGCATTCAAAGCTACTACTGAAGTTGCTGAGAATGAAATTGATGATCCTAAAATTCTACAAGAGGAAATCGCTATGATGTCTAGAAACATGGATGGATTAATGAGAAGATATAGAAATACAAATAAAGGAATATTTCCACCAAGAAGATCTAGAAAATACAATGAACAAGACAAGAACGATGGAAAATGATATGAATGTGGAAAGTTTGGGCACATCTAAACGGAGTGTCTATAACTAAAGAGAAAGATCTCCATAGGATTCAACAGGAACATATCATTTCGAAGCTGGAGTGATGATGATGACTCAAACCATGAAGAAATAGAAAATCTCGGCTTCATGACAATTCTTGAAAACGAGATCAACAAAACTTCAGGATGTTGGACAGATGAAGACGATTAAGACAACGAAAATTGTTTTATGGCAAAACGAGAAACTAGCGAGGTAAGACCTTATGACTGTGAAAGATGCAATGAATTACAAGACATACTTGACTCCACCCTAAAGAAGTCTCAAAATATGATGAATGAACTTAAGAGACTCACCAGGGAAGTCAAAGACTGGAAACTCAAACATGAAGTATGTGAAATTGAAAAAGACGTACTTCAAGAAGAGTTTGAGGAATTGTAAATGCAGTTTAACAGCTTGCGCAAATCCACCAGTCACAGCTCTGTTAGGTCAAACCAGATGACTTACAAGTCAACTGGAAAAGAACCAATCAGAACTAGATCGACTAGTCGGTTGAACCAGTCGACTTACAAGTAAACTGGAAAGGAATCAGCAAATCCTATGACTGCTAATTCCAACTCTTATGAAAGACCTGAAAACAGGTCCGGGGTCAAATCTCATTACTGTAACAGAAGTGGGCATAAATATTCTGGTTGTCACTTTCGTAAATCTCATATGTACGGATGGGTTTTGAAACCTAAGAACTCCGAACCCAATAACACTAACTCACCAGGACCCAAGCAAGCTTGGGTACCTAAAAGAAAGTAATATTTTTGTATTGCAGGAACACCACAGAGTAAAGCGCAAAGGAAAATGGTATCTAGATAGTGCGTGTTCCAGTCATATGACAAGTGACAAAAGACTATTTAAGGAAGTTACAAAGATTAATGGAGGAAGCGTCAAATTTTGAGACGATTCAAACGGCAAAATAGTTGGCACTAGAACTATTCCTTTCAACAACAGTTGTGATATCACTGAAGTATATCTGGTTGATGGACTAAATTATAATCTTCTCAGCATAAGTCAACTCTGTGACTCAGGATATAAGGTAAAATTTAAGAAATCTGGATGTGCCGTCGAAGACGAATCAGGTAAAATAATTCTTCCCCGAAAAAGGTACGAAAATTTCTATATACTTGATGGTTTCGAAAATATAGATGGTCACATATGCCTAACCTCTATGTTTGATGATCCCTGGTTATGGCATAGACATCTAGGTCATGTTAGCATGTATCTAATTGAGAAATTATCCAAACATAATTTAGTCATTGGGTTACCTAAATTGAATTTTTCTAGGACTCACATTTGTGATGCATGTCATATGGGTAAGCAAACTAGAAACTCTTTCAAAAATAAAGACATAGTATCTACCTCAAAACCACTGCAATTACTTCATATGGACTTATTTGGACCTACTAGAACTGCTAGCATAGGAGGTAAGAAATATGCTTTTGTTATTATTGATGACTTTTCACGTATCACTTGGGTAATTTTTCTGTCTCATAAAGATGAAGCCTAAAGAAACTTTGAAGTTTTCTGCAAAAGGATTGAAAGAGAAAAAGGTTATCCAATCTCCATAATCCAAAGTGATCATGGAGGCGAGTTTGAAAGCAAGGCATTTGAAGATTTCTGTAACGATCAATGCTACACTCACAACTTCTCTGCTCCTCGTTCACCTCAATATAACGGAGTTGTGGAAAGAAAAAATAGAACTCTTCAAGACATGGCAAGAAACATGATGTTAGAACATTCTCTGCCAAATCATTTATGGGCTAAGGGTGTGAGTATTGCATGCCATATTCTAAATCGATGTCTCATAAGGCCCATTCTGAAAAGGACTCCGTATGAACTCTGGAAAGGTAAGCGTCCTAACATCAGTATCTTTCATCCATTTGGAAGAAAATGTTTCATTCATAACAATGGTAAGGACAATCTTGGAAAATTTGATCCAAGAAGTGACGAAGGTATTTTTCTTGGTTATTCTTTAAATAGCAGATCATTTAGAGTTTTTAATAGACGTACTTTGTGAGTTGAAGAATCAGTTCATGTCATTTTCGATGAAAATACTCCCTTGGTCGAGAAAGGCATTAATGCGGGTGACGAAGATCAGACTCAAAAAATTCAGGACAAAGGAAAATCAAAGGAGTCAACTAGTCTTACAGATGTAGCCAAGTTGACTGAACAAGTCAGCAACAACACTCTAGAACATCGTGTGGAGTCGACTACTAGCACTGTTCGACTAAATGAGTTGAGAAATGAATCTGAATAACCACAAAAATATAACATAGGGGATCCAAACGAAGGTATGAAGACCAAAGCTGCCCTCAAAAAGAAAGCAAATATTGCTCTGATCTCTCAAATAGAGCCAAAAAAGGTAGAGGAAGCATTGAAGGACTCAAGCTGGGTGAAAGCCATGCAAGAGGAATTAGATCAATTCAGCAAGAATCAAGTGTGATAGCTGATACCCCGACCTGAAAATGCTTCCGTTATCGGAACAAAATGGGTGTTCAGAAACAAATTAAATAAAGAAGGACAAGTCATAAGGAACAAAGCTAGATTAGTTGCTCAAGGCTATTCACAACAAGAAGGAGTTGACTATGATGAAACTTTTGCTCCAGTAGCTCGATTAGAGTCTATACGAATCCTGTTAGCCTATGCATCATTTAAAGAATTCAGATTGTTTCAAGTGGATGTCAAAAGCGCCTTTCTAAATGGATTCATCGAAGAGGAAGTTTTTGTGAAACAACCTCCAAGCTTTGAAGATTCAAAATTTCCTTATCATGTGTACAAGCTCACTAAGGCCTGATACAGACTGAAACAGGCTCCACGCACTTGGTATGACAGGTTAAGTACCTTCCTTGTTGATCATGGGTTCACCAGAGGTAAAATTGACACCACTCTATTCATTAAACGATTAATAGAAGGTAATCTCATCATTCAAATTTATGTTGATGATATTATTTTTGGTAGTGCTAACTCTCTAGTATGCAAGGAATTTGCAAACCTCATGCAAAGTGAATTCGAAATGAGTATGATGGGTGAACTCACATTTTTCCTTGGGCTTCAAATTCATCAATCTGAAGAGGGAACCTTCATATGTCAAACTAAATATACCAAGAAGCTGATCCAAAAATTTGGCATGAGCAATGCAAAATCTATTGGGACTCCGATGAGTCCGGCTACAAGTTTGGATAAGGATGAACAGGGTACTCCAGTTGATGAAACCAAATACAGAGGAATGATTGGATATCTATTATATCTGACCGCTAGTCGACCAGGTATTATGTTCAGCGTATGTAAATGTGCCAGGTTTCAGTCGACTCCCAAGGAGTCATATCTAACTGCTGTAAAAAGATTTATTTGATATCTTATTGGCATAGTATCTCATGGATTATGGTATCCTCGTTCTAACCCGTTTAAATTAGAAGGTTTTTCAAATGCAGATTTGGAAGGTGATAAAGAAGACAGGAAAAGCACGAGTGGCACTTGTCAATTACTAGGAAAGGCCTTAATATCCTGGAACAGTAAAAAGCAAGCATCAGTCGCCCTGTCGACTACTGAAGCTGAGTACATAGTCGTTGGTCGATGTTGTGCACAACTACTGTGGATGTCCCATCAATTGGGTGACTATGAACTTTCTTTTAAACCTATACAGATCTTTTGTGATAATTCTAGTGCAATTTGTCTTTCTAAAAATCCTGTGCATCACTCTAGAGCAAAGCATATAGACATTAAACATCATTTTATTAGAGATCATGTTCTTAAAGGTGACATAGAATTAGCTTTTGTTGGTACCTCTGCCAAATTAGCTGATATTTTTACTAAACCATTGTTAGAAGATAGTTTCTGTTCTTTAAGAGAATTACTTGGCATTATTTGTCTTTCGAAAAATTGTTAGGACCAAATTGTTACTTTTCAAAAACTTGTCATAATTGTTTTTTCCGGTGCATTAATTACATCGTCGGTCTTTTCCCTCTCCTTTTTAGTCTGTTTTCCATCAGTTTTCAGCCGAAGTTGAAAATCCAATCATCACGTCGTTTCATCTGACATTTTTTCCTTTTCTGTACTCAACTGTCAATTCTTCTCTTTTTAAGTTAGTCCTTTTCCGTCTCTTTCATCTCCACCATCTCCCTCAACCTCTACCAACTCCCTTTTTCAACATGTACCAACCCTCTCTTCTCCCATGGCAAAATCTTCCAAAAACCCCTCTGTTTCCACCAGGAAAAGTACCCGCTCAAAAACAAAACCCTCTTCTATGCCTCCTTAACAAGTAGACTTAGGGTCCGATCGTTCCGAGGGCGGTGCCTTTTCTCAAGGAGGATACTCAGAACACTCCCAACCTTTAGGTGACAAAGCCTCCGGAAAGTGTCCGATGGAGGATCCTCCTGCTTCTACCCCAAAGAAATCAAAGTTTCAATTTCTCTACCTCTTTCGAATCAAACCTAAATTTCAGGGACACCCCCAATATGGATTTCTTTGTTTCTCTTAACGACAAGCCCATTGCCCATGGTAGAGTGGTAGATCTCGATCTTATGGAGTCCCTCAACTGCAAGGTACAGGATCTTTTCATGTATCAAGGGTGGGAAAAATTTCTCTCTGTTTCTCCGCCTAAAGTATATGAACCCCTCGTCCGTATATTTTATGCTAATCTTCGCTCTAGTAAAATTGATAGGCTCGAAACTCTTGTTCTCTGTAAACACATTGTTCTTGATTGTGGTGTGTTCGACTCCCTTTTTCTGTGTCGCTGCTCTAGTTTCCCGACTGTCTTTAAAAATGTCTGGCCTGAGGATTTTGAAATCACCTTTGATCAAGCTAAACAGTGTATTGTAGAAAATCCCTCCGAAACCCTTCCAAATCAGTTAGGGACCAGTGATGTTAGCTTTGAAACTAGGGTTCTTGCTCACATTGTTTCAACCACTCTCCTTCCCAGAACTGGTTCCTTCTCAACCCTCTCTCAACGGGACACCTTCTTTGTCTACTGTCTTATCTCCAACCTCAAAATCAAGTTGTCCTCCTGGGTTATAAATTTTATGATTGAGAGTGTTGAAGATCAAACCAATCTTCCTTATGGTATGGCCACACCCATATTTTGGAAGCTCATCAAATTATGCTTTCAGACTACCCCTCTGTTCTTGTGTACAAGTGCTACAACTCTAGAGCCTTCTCTAGTATGGGGTATATGAGTATCAAGGGTGTCTGGGTCAAAAAGGGTGAAAGTGATGCAAAGCCAACCCTTGTGGAAACCAAGCCTTCTTCTAGTGTCCTTCCCTCTCCCATTCCTGCAGACCTAAATGGAAAGTTCAGCTCCACTAACTCTCAACTCCTAGACATCAAGACTGTCCTGTCCGCCACACAGTCGACTGTGGATGCTATTCATGCTATTTCTAAGGAAACAATTTCAGATGTGTCCAAAATCAGGGTGGATGTGCAAAGGGTAAGGGAGAATACGGTTAAAGCCTTCAAGGAGGTGCATGACAGGCTGGATGGGATGAGCGTTGCTACCAACACCAGCTTTGAACAGATGAAGGAGGCAATATGCAACACTCTTACTTACTTTCTGCGACGATGAGATGGATGTGGTCTACAGACAATTTTTTCCTTTGTTTTAAAACTTGTTTTGGTTATGGTTGGGCTATGCTCGTGGATGTTTTTTTTTTTTGCTTATGTGGATATTATTTTTTGCTACTCCCTCTTTTGCTGATGTCAAAAAAGGGGGAGAATATATAACGCTCTTTGTGCAGGCATATACTCTCTATACAAGTTATTAAGTCGACTATGCTACATGCATAGACAGTATGCATATACACTCTATTCGTTATACAGGTTAAGTCGACTATGCACGTGTATAGTATCTCTTATTCCTTGAAATGTTTAATTCCGCTATACTGCCCATGCATAGACAATAATATACAGGTACAAGTCGACTGCACAAGTTGAGGGGGAGATCAAGATTGTCACACCTCCTTTTTTACAGGCTACACCCTCGGAAGGGTATAAAGGAGTTTTTTCCAATTTAAGGACAGTCGGAACGGGATTAGTTATTTAAGTTTTCAGAGTCGCCACTTGAGAATATAATGATGTCCCAAGTCACCGAGTTAATCCCGAACCGAGGAAAGTTTGACTCTGTTACAGTCTGCGAACTAGAAATCCGGATAAGGAATTCTGTTAATCCGGGAGAAGGTGTTAGGCACTCCCGAATTCCGTGGTTCTAGCACGGTCGCTCAACTGTTGTATTTGCTTTTATCTGATTTCTCTATATATTCCAATTATGTGCATTATTAATATTCCGCTTTATCAACTTTAAAGAATTGCAACGTCGGTAAAATGCATTTTTTGAACCACACCGTACCAGTACGCCTGTGGCTTTAAATACATTTCGACTTCGTTGAGAGTAAGATTTGGGTCACATAAATGTACACCCATACTTGAGAATGTATGTTAAAATCTCGCCTAAAATATCTATGTCTTATTAACTTTGGGAAAGACCGTGAAATTCGCTAAACGGTCCTTCCAAATCTATGTGTTTTATAACAATTAGTTGAGGGCCCCGTGTACTTTAGCTTATAACGAGGCTCGTCTCACTGTATTTTTAGAGGTCCAACCTAGGTCGTGCTATGTTTTCTATCACTGTTTTTTCCTTAATTAACATAATCATGGTGCAGTTTTGTTGTATATTTCCTTCACATCCAGGCCACTTCATGTTTGGGCCTAGAATTCGGACTACTTTTAAAAGGAGTGCACAAAGCACATAGGGCTACTGGAGGCCCAATTTATAATTACAGCATCAATTCTTATGGGCTTAGAAGCTATCCAAATTGAATCTAGTTTCTTATGCCTGGTTACGTTCAAATTATTAACCAAGTTCTAAACAGGTTTAAACATTCTTTACCAAGCTAATTGTATATGTACAAGAGTATTACACTTCAGTTTCAGCACTCAACTAAAATTTAACACTGATTTCTATTCGTATATAAATGTTTGGCTATCAAATTGTCTCAGTTTAATGGTATTAAAAGAGATATGTGTTCATTCAAGTTCAGAACTATCTGATTTTGTTTGTTAATTCTAAAATTGCTAAACTAACTATTCAGTTGACATATTTTGCTTCATTCATACTTGATTCGTGTTTCATACCAGGTTTTTGAACTTAACACGAGTTTTAAAACTGATTTAACAACTCAGAATCATAAACGAAAATGTAAATCTAATTACTTCATGTTTTTCTCATTAACAATTACTGATTCGTGATTTAACTAACAAAAGTACTTCAATATTTCATATTAATCTCTTAGTTTCAAAAACAAATGAAAATCTATAAGTACTCAATTAGATTTTAACCAATTTTGAACCTACGATTTAGGTGATCATTTTTTAACTTTGCATTATTCTACATGAATATCTAAACTACTAAAAATGTAAATCAGAGTTCAAAGTTCATGCAGTCCCCAAATTATACATTTGATCCTAACAAATTACATGATTTCTAAGTACTTCTCACTATAAATGAAGCAGTATTAAAACACAACAAAGTTTAGTGTATATTCTTATTTCTCTAGAACTTTGATTACATATTTGAAAATCAGTGGTGTACCTGGTCAAATTGAGAAGAGAAACAATGAGTTCTAGGGAAGTAGAAGGCCAGGAAGATCAGTAATAGGCAGCAATCCAAGTATCAACAGCAATGAGTGCAATATAACACAGCAATAAACTCGATTTCAGAGTAGAAGACCCGATGAATTCAAACAAATGATGAAGAATAGCGATCAGACTTAACGGAAAACCCAAGATATAACTCGAACAGCAGCAATGAAACAGTAGCAATATTTTCAGTGTATTTTCAGATTTCAAATATTCTGAACCTCACTTAATTTTCCAACCCCTTTAAATGTGGCCTAAGGGGCCTATTTATAGAGCAAAATTGGGAGGGAAATTCAAACTTAATATTCAGTTTTCCCACCCTCTAATTTTCAATTATTTTTAAGTTTAGTCCATGTAATTTAGCCGTGAATACAATTGCACCCTTGCTAGAAGGTTCTAGTGTATTCCGTATTATTCTATTTAGGCCTAAATGTCTTTATTACCCTCACTTGCTAGTGATTTCTACCTATTTACCCTTTAGGTATACCTAA
>MU714291.1:1314-32131 GCA_026770625.1 Nicotiana glauca
TTAAATGATAAGTCATCATAATCATTAAGTTTTCAATGAGTTGCACGTCGAATTTTATCGCTAGTGACTAGCATACAGTGATGCCCCCGTTGTGCTCAAATCCTGGGTCCGCCTCTGTATATATATACCACATATATAACTTATATGTATACATCATTATATCGATATAACTTATATGTACACAGATAATTTATACAAATATGCATGTTATATTAGTGCAAAATATAAATGGCATATTAATAATATCTATTTAAATATAAACAAGTGTATAAATAACATATGCATATATACACGATTTTTTCCTAAAAAATACATGATTTATAATATACCACAAACTTACATTATATTTTTTTCACGAAATATATGTATTTTATTTTATTGGAGTATACAGATATATAATTTGCTCGGATTAAGTTGAATAAAAAGGTCCATGTATAAAAAGAAAAAAGAATTATGGCATGGATCAATGATATATATTTAAATATAAAGACGTATATAAACAACATATGCATATATACATGAATTTTCCTAAAAAAAATATATAATTTATAATGTATATATACCACAAACATACATTATAACTTTTTCACAAAATATTTGTATATTATTTCATCAGAATATAAAGATGTATAATTTGCTACATTAAATTATATAAAATGGTCCATGTATGGAAACGAAAAAATCTATTATGGTATGGTTTGGTTTCTAACAAAATCATAAAACATGTTATGGAATAGAGAGAACAATAGGGAAAAATATTAAATATTAGGACTGCTTTTTTAAACAACTTGATTTTTGTTGATTTGAATTGAAATAAATATGCTATATGTATAAATACTTTACTGCCATATTTGTTAATCATTAATTAATGCTAATCTTTTATATTATATTTTTAATAGTGTGCTATAAATAAAAGTTGCTCTAAATCTTAAATCTCGCAAATCTAACGTTACATTTGACCTGACCTCTTCCATTATTTACAGAAAGTAAAAATAAAAACACAAAAAAAGGAAATGAAAAAGAGAAATTACCAGTTATATCCGACCATAAGCAAATTTGTATAAAAATCGATAAATTCATTAAATATTACTAATATTAGTTAATTAGCTATTGGTATCTAGAAAAAGGTCAAATTTTTACTTTCTTTGAGTGATAGTTGTTGAAATAAATTGGGTACATATTAAGGAGTTTGAATCTCAGTTTTTCGATGGTTTGATAGAGTTTTGAGGTGGTTTGAATTGAAATTTCGAAGTCAAAGACGAACATGAAAAATGATATGTGTATCACATGTATATCCATGTATAACTATGTGTGAGATACATGCGTGATACATATTTGATACATGTGTCAGAGAAGAATTTTTTAAACTCAATTTTAACTACGAATTTTGATACCAAACCAGTTCAAATCACCTCAATTCTTGTTCAAATTTTGTATATTGCCTCATGTATATGTTTTCAATGAATTCCAGCTGTACCCATTGAAAAACAAATCCTTATTTTGCCTAATCTTTTAATATTGTATATCATTGGTAATAAATTTTGACTTCAAACTAGTCTAACTCACCTTCAAACTTCGTTAAATTTTGTATCTTGCCTCATTTATGTATTTTCAACAGCTACACAGATATCGACATGCTACTTCTACCCAGAATCGAGAGTCATAATTCACGAACACACTAAGATTTGCTACAAACATTTGTACGAAAGAAGATATAACTGTTTATGAAGGGAAGTAAAAACAGTAAGTGTAGGAGCATAGAAGGGGACGCCAAGGCATGCGAACGTCAGCAGGTAGGGGTGGGCGCCGGTCGGTTCGGCCGGTTATTATGAAATTACGGTTCGATTTATCGGTTTTTGGTTTTGTAATATTAATAACCGAATCAAATCAAAATATTTACGGTTCGATTATTTGCGGTTTAATTTTTTGATTTTAAACAGTTGCAGGAATAGAAAGTATTTACGATTTGTAAGAAGTAGGAACATCAATAAATAAGGCTGGAATTTATTTGTTATTTGGCCAGCCCAGCAAATTATCATTTTGAATTTTGAGAAAGACAGCCCAGCAAATTGTCAATTAGTTGTTGTTCGTAAATACTTGCTGTCAATTAGGTAATTGTTAATCAGCCGAGCAAAATGAAGAGTAAAGCTGACAATAACACTAATTTGAAACAATCTGTATCTAATTTTTTATTTAGGTTTGGCCGTTTGGGAAATAGAAAATGACTTACAGACTAAGTGTATTACTGATTCAGTAGGCTATCAGTAATACTTAAATGGGAAATGAGAAATGGGTTTGGGTATGACTATTAGTAAGTTTGGATTTGGGTAAAAACTAAATTGGGCTTCAAAGTACAAATAGGTATTGGGCTTCAACCTAAAATGGGTAATAACTAATACCCAAAATTTTGGTTTTTCGGTTAAACCGAAACAACAAAATCGTAAACCGCACCGAAAATCGAAAATTAGTAATTTAAAAATCGTGCACTGACCGAGAAATCGATTAAATTGAAAAATCAAAATTTACGATTCGGTCAGTTTTTTCGGTTCGACCAGTGTTATGCCCACCCCTAGCAGTAGGACTATCTTGGGTTTTCTAGTTGTAAAAATCTACAGCCAACCTCTCGATCAGCCACTACCTGCTCCAAGCCTAACGTCGACGAAGTTATGACGAGGCTAAGGCGGGTCACTTACGCTAAAATTTGTACACAGTATATAATCATGACAGAATAATTAAAATAATTAAAATACAATACAAAATTAAACAGCAAATAGGAAATGATAACCACAACCTCGAAAATAAACCAGTGTCGTCCAGAATTACCAATCTTATTAGTTCAAACAAAAATATCGTAAAAACAACGCAGCTCAAGAAATAGAAACATATAGGTTAGTGCAGCGCGCAACCCGATCCCACTAGATAACACATAATCCTCCATTATTCCACAATAACAATATCAACAATAATAAATAATATATATATATATATATGTATATATATATGTATGTATGTATGTATGTATGTATGTATATATATATATGTATGTATGTATATATATGTGTAAGTATGTATGTATGTTGTGGCGCGCAATCCGATCTCATCATATATCAATATCGATATCGTAATTTCACCCTTATTTCACCATCAATCCCCCTTATTACACATGTTGCGGCGTGAAACCCCGATCCCACCTATATATATAAGAAACCTCAGAACCAAACGCTCATGTACATATACACACTTATTCTACCTTGTCAATCGTCCATTATTACACCTGCTGCGGCGTGCAACCCGATCTCACCATATCAGAACCAAACGCTCATGTACAAATTCAATAGGCTAAATCACAAGGTCTTTACGATAAATAATTACCAAATTGAACCAAGAAAAAGAAACCTCAACCAATATAGAATCTACACGAATAATACTACACGGCGAGACCAATCCAAAATATCATTAAAACACAATTAAGAACAACTTAAGGAAGTAATAGGGGATAAGAAAACTAATGTACAACTATTATCTTCAACAAGTTGAAACTATATCAACAAGTAGCAGTTAGACATGGAAGTACAAGTAGACACGTAACAATTAAAGCAGGAAAGGAACAATATAAAGAGAACAGGAAAGAAACAGGCAAAATGGTAAATTGGTGGCGCATAGGTACTCGTCATCTCACCTATGCACCACTCACATAGATTTTAACATAGCAAATAATTCAAGGGCTTCTAATCCCTCGAGTCAAAGTTAGACACGGTACTTACCTCGATCAACACTTCACTCACTGTTCAATTACCTCTTTTCCTCTAGTTTTCACCTCCAAACCACTCGTATCTAGCCATAATTAACTTATTAACATCAAATATTGCTAAAGAGATCAATTACAATATATAAATATAGGTTTCCTAAACTTTCCCCCAAAAAGTCAAAAATCGACCTGGGCCCGCTTGGTCAAAACTCGAGGTTCGGACCAAAACTCATTCACCTATTCACCCCCGAACCCAAATATGAAATTAGTTTTGGAATCTAATCCCAAATCGAGGTCTAAATCCTCAATTTGCAAAAAAAAACCCCAATTCTTCCAAAATTCCTAATTTCTACCATGAAAGAACAAGGTTTAGGTCTAGGAATTTAATGAGTGATGATGGAAATAGAAGAAAATGAGTTCAAGGATACAAACCTATGATTAGTGTTGAATTTCCTCTTCAAAATTGCCCCTAGGCCGAGCTCTAATGGAGTGTTTGTGAAAAATGGGTAAAATCCCCTTTTTGCTTATATTTTAAGTGTTAGGCGACAGTGTTCATCGCGATCGCGTGAACACTGTCGCGTTCACGAAAAGTAGCCTCATAAGGACTTATGCAATCGCAGGAAGCACTACGCGTTCACGAAGGTTTAGTCTGCCCTACCTTCGTGTTCGTGAGACAGGGCTCGCGTCGCATAGGGTTTCCTAGTCCCCTAACCAGCCTATCTAAAGCTACGCGTTCGCGGTCGACCGGTCGCGTTCACCCAATGATCTGCGTTCGCGACCTTGGTCTCGCATTCGTGTAGAGTAAAATCCTCCCCCGCCCAGGTTCCCCTTTGCGATCGCAAAGCACAACATATCAGATACCAGATACAGCATAGACACCAGATATTTGTTATGTCTAAAACATCCTGTAGCCTATCCGAAACTTATCCGATCCCTCGGGGCTCCAAAATTAACATGCACACAAGTCTAAAATATCACACGGACTTTCTTGCATGATCAAATTCCTAAAATAACACCTAGAACTAGGAATTTAGCACCAAATTGAATGAAATTTTCAAGAAAGTTTTAAAACCTCTATTTTCACAACCGCACATCCGAATCACATCAAATCAACTCTGTTTCTCACCAAATTTTACAAACAAGTCTTGTATATTAGAATGAACATGTACCGAGCTTTAAATACGGATCCGATACCAACGAGATCAATCATTAACCAAATTCTTAAAACCACTAAATTTTTCAGTCTTTCAATTTTGATCAAAAATTCATATCTCGAGCTAGGGACCTCAGAATTCGATTCTGGGCATACGCCTAGGTCCCATATTTTGATACGGACCCACCGAGACTGTCAAAATACGAGTCCGGATCCGTTTACTCAAAACGTTGACCGAACTCTACTAAATCAACTTTTAAAGGCAAGAATTATTATTTTCATCAGCTTTCAACATAAAAGCTTTCCAAAAATATGCCCGGACTGCGCACGCAAATCAAAGAGGATAAAAATGAGATTTTAAAGGTATCGAAACATAGAATCGAGTTCTAGAACATGAGATGATCCTTTGAGTCCTCACAAAAATCTTTCATGACAAAAACCCTTTAAAGTAAAAGGATTTACTAGAGAAAATAGCCTTACACAGGGGAAGAAGAGACAGTGGGGCACTTTGATGGGTGTCATAGGTATCCAATGTCAAAGGCAGAGCTAGAATTTAAACTTTATGAGTTCGGAATTATAATTTTTTTAAGTTACTGGGTTCTAAATTAATGATTATACATATTTATTGAATTTTTTAATACAAATACAGAGTTTGAACAAAGATTACTGGATTCGGCCGAACCCACACTGTGATGAAATAGGAGTAACGTGAGTTAGTTAACTGTAGTTACAATTGTTAGTTACACTGTACTTAGGCAATTAATGAGGTAGTTAATTATTATTAAAGAAATTAGCGTGTTAGTTGAGGAATGACAATTGTTACTTAGCTGGATATTAGCTTATAGGTTGTATATAGAACAAGTTAGTGGAATGAGAAATACAGGCGTTCATTTTCATCTTCCTTTGATCTTCTCCTATCTCTCTTCTCTCATCTCTGTTCCTTCACTGCTAGCCTCCATTGAAGAATGATCGATCCTAATACACAAACTACAAAGCTATAATCCACTGATTATAACGTGGTACTAGAGCTTATGAGCTACTAATATAGCTGTTTTGTATCACGATCCACAAATTCATCAATTGTTAATTCCTCGTGAACTTCAACTATGGGGATTGATGATACAGAGCCAGAGAAGCTTAGTCATAATCATCCGCTATACTTGCATGCAACAGATACATCTGGAATATTGTTAATTTCTCTTCAATTGACCGGACCAGAAAATTAATTCGTATGGAATCGTGCTACGCAAATTGAGATCCTAGGCAAAAATAAACTAGGGTTGATAGATGAAACTTGCAAAAGGGAGAATTATGGTCCAAATTTGGTTGATTGTAGGAGAGATGTAATTCAATAGTCCTTTCATGGATAATGAACTGTGTATCGAAGGAATTGTATAGTGAAATTGCATACTTTACAAATGTCGCGTCTGTGTGGGGAGATTTGATAAAATTGACTGCTCAAGGATATTTCAAATTCATAAGGATATTGCTACAATTAATCAGGGGACAAGTCCAATTTCTGCCTATTTCTCAAAATTGAGATTGTTGTGGACTGAATTTGATAGTTTGTCTCCAATTCCGGGTTGTGATTGTGCAAAATCTCGAGAATTTGTAACATGCATAGAGCGACTGAAGTTATTGAAATTTCTAACTCAATGAATGATATAAACAAGCTAGAAACCAGTTGCTCATGATGGTACGTGTGCCTACTATTAACAAAGCCTACTTTATTCTTACGAAAAGGGAGAGCCAGCGGAGCATGAGAAACACCATATATGCAGCTGATAATGAAGATATTACAACACTTATGATGGCAAAAGGAGAATTTTCTCAGAAGCCTAAGAAGAACTATAATGTGTATTTGTGACTACTGTAAACTAAAAGGTCACACTCGTGAAGGTTGCTACAAACTCATAGGTACCCTATTGATTTCAAGCATAAGAAGAAGGAGAACTTCACTGCAACTCATAATGCCTCTGTTGGAGATAGCAGAACGCATGATGCAAAGGAAGGAAGTCAAAACCATAGTAATGACAGTAATGTCAGAACACTTGCCAGGGCCTTACTTCACACTTGAGCAGTATTCTCAGATTTTGAAGCTACTCAAGTAGGACAATACTGTTGAATCATCAACAAACATGGCAAGTATTGATGAAATCTCAACAAATATGGCAAGTAATGATAATGTTTTTTTAGTGAATTCACATAAGAAGGATTAGATTGTTGACCTAGGAGCTACAAACCATATGATTTCAAACCTAAATGTCTTAGAAAATAAAACTAAATTAAAACCTCATGAACAACGAAAAGTGCACTTACCATATGGAGGAACAACTGTTGTAACACACGTTGGTTCGTGTAGTTTCAATGGCATAGACACCTTAGACAATGTTCTATATATACCAGACTTCAAGTACAATTTGTTGCCTGGTTCTAAGCTCACAAAGGCATTACAATGCTCAGTTGCCTTATTTCTAATTTTTTGCATGTTCCAGGACCTTTACAGTGGGAAGGTCATGGGGATCGGTAGAGACATAGGTGATCTCTACTTGTTTCCTCAGATTTCTGCTGAAAGGACCACTGTTGAAAATAAAGGCTTGGCTGCAGTAAAGAAGAAGGTTGGTATAGAGCTTTGGCATAGAAGATTGGGGCATGCATAGGTTGGAGCAATAAGACAAATGTTAGGACTGTCTCAAGAACAATGTAGAAAAGTAATTGAAAATTGTATAATATGTCTGCTAGCAAGACATGTTAGATTGCCATTCAGTATTAGTACAAGTATAGCTTCTGAAGTTTTTCACTTGTTACATATTGATGCATGGGAACCCTACAATGTACAAACTTACAATGGGAATAAACTTTTTCTAACAATAATGGATGATCATTCTAGAATTACTTGGTTGTATCTGCTCAAGTTCAAGAATAATGTAGTTGTGATTTTCTTTTTGTGGTTGTGATTTTAAAGAACTTCTTCAAAATGATACAAACACAGTTTGGGAAATCTGTGAAGATGATTAGGTCCGACAATGGTGGAGAGTTTGTTAATGCAAATTATTCTCAGATCTTTCACGATTTGGGAATTATACATCAAAGAACTTGTGTGCACACACCACAGAAAAATGGGATGGCTGAAAGAAAGCATAAACACATTTAGAGATAGCAAAGCAATCAGATTTTAAGGAGCAATACCCTTAAAATTTTGGGGGTATTGTGTCATAACAACAGTTTACTTGATAAACAGAATGACATCTATAGCATTACAACGGAAATCACCCTATGAAGTTTTTCACAAGAAGAGACTTAATCTGCAACATCTAAAGACAATGGGATGTTTATGTTTTGCAAAAAGGCTAAACAACCATGATAAATTTGTTGCTAGAGCAATTACTGCTGTCATGATGGGCTATTCAGAATCTACTAAAGGATATGTCTTGTATGATTTAGCTGCTCACACTCTTTTCATCAATAGAGATGTTAGCTTCAGAGAAACTCTATTTTCCTTCAAGTTCAAGAAAAGTCAACATTCACCATTATTCTTTGATGCTGGTTTGAATTGTCCTATATCACCTGATCCTGCTGTAGATCATATAGAAGAAGAAGCTCTTATAGATGTTCTAGATGCTGCTCAATTGGAGAATGTTGCTTCACCAGTTTCATTAGCTGGAGTTGATCAGGAAACAAATATACCGACCACTATAGATATTCCAAATGTTCCTGCACCAATATAGAAGCATTTATAGAAGGTTTACCTATGAGTGAATCTGCTCCTGAGGAAAATTTATTTTCAGATACCATGACATCAACTGAGTCAACAAATGAAAAAAATCAGTTAGAGAAAAAATGACTCATGGTTGGTTAAAAGACTTTGTCGCTCTAGTCAACAACTGTGTCTCACATATACCATATCCTATCCGACGTTTAGTTGACTATACCAATATCAGCCCTTCCTACAAACACTTCCTCACTGCCCTTACTTCTGTAGCTGAACCAAGAATCTTCAAAGAAACTTCTGCATACCCCAAATGGGTAGAGGCTATGAAAGCTGAAACTTCAGCTTTGGAGGAGAACAAAATATTGGAATTGTTACCTTTACCTAAAGCAATGATTCACATTGGTTGCAAATCGGTGTTCAAGGTGAAGTATAAAGCCAATGGTGCATAGAGAGGTTTAAAGCACGACTGGTTTCCAAAGGTTACAATCAGCAGGAAAGTCTTGATTACACTGAAACTTTCTCACCAGTTGTAAAGATAGTAAATGTGAGTTCAGTGATTTCTATAGCTACAACAAAGGGTTGGCACATCCATCTGATAGATGTGCACAATACTTTATTACAGGGGGATCTCCATGATAAAGTATATGCAATTGCTTGAGGGATTTGCAAGCCAGGGGGAGAGATCACATCTTGTATGTAGGCTTGTCAAATCCCTTTATGGATTGAAGCAAGCAAGCAGGCAATGGAATGTCAAGTTGACTGAAGCTTTACTGTCTTAGGGATTCACTCAAAGTAGTCTGGATCATTTTTTATTCACTTAGAAACAGAATAATAATATTGTTGTCATTTTGGTTTATGTGGATGACATGTTAATAACTGCGAATAGTCTGAAGCTGATAGAAGCCACTAAGGATCAACTGAATAAGACATTCAAAATGAAGGATCTTGGTGAGTTAAAAAATTTCTAGGAATTGAATTCAGTAGATCCACTAAAGGCATTATGATGAATCAGAGGTACATCAAGAGAGAGCCTGGAGTTGGCATACTGATGAGTAGCAGAAAGGCCAATATATTGAGTGCCTATTCTGATGCTAATTGGGCATCATGTCTCGATACAAGAAAATCAGTCGCTGGTTTTCTAGTAAAGTATGGAGATTCACTCATCTCCTGAAAGTCGCATCATGTCCCGATACAAGAAAATCAGTCGCTGGTTTTCCAGTAAAGTATGGAGATTCACTCATCTCCTGAAAGTCTAAAAAATAAAACATAGTGTCAAAAAGTTCATCAGAAGCTGAGTATAAAAGCATGGCATGGACTGTAGCAGAATTGGTATGGTTGGCTGGATTGTTCAAAGAGCTAGGAGCAGATGTGAAGAAGCCAATTGATCTGTTCTGGGATAACAAGGCAGCACAACAAATTGCAGTAAACCCAATGTATCATGAGATGACAAAGCATATAGAGATTGATTGTTATTTTGTAAAGGAGAAGATTCAACAAGGATTGATCAAAACATACCATGTTATTTCTAAAGAGCAACAAGCAGATACACTGACTAACGCACTTCTGAGATCACAACATGAGTATCTAGTATCCAAACTGGGAGTGCTCAATGTTTCTGCACATAATAGTTTGAGAGTGAGTGATGAAATAGGAGTAACATGAGTTAGTTAAGTGTGTGAACACCTAATTTTTGACCATGTTTGAATTTATTCCCGCTCACTACTCACTTTCCACACTTTCTCCACTCACAACCCACTTTCTCCACTCAAAATCCATTTTTCCACTTTCCCCACTCACTTTCCACTTTCCCCAATTTTCCCACTCAATACTCCACTCTCCCCCACTCATGTTCCCCACCCATATGCTCTTCCCCTTCACGTCCCTCTATAAAAAAACACACTTACAGATACAAAGAGGGAGAGGACAGCTGGAGGAGAGAGTTGTATACACTACATATATATTCGATATACACTAGATATATATGAGAGATATATTGAGTATACACTCTATATATACTGGGCAGCCAAAACCACCCAAATTACAACTGAAGAAACAACTTTCATACCAGTCAAAAATCCTAGCGAAACAGCCCTCAACTTTAGCGAAAAGAGTTGTATTTTCATTCTAAAAATCAGCCATGAAATAGTCGTTGAAGTTTGTGGCGGAGGTACTGTCTGAGCGTCACTGCTCAAGGTTCAGTCCCTGTTTTCATTTTCCGATCAGATTCGATTCACTGGAGTTTGCTGTAACCGAGCTCACGTTTGACAAAGGAGTCAATTGTTGAGGTTCAGTTTTCTTCTATATCTTTATCTCTTATATCAAGTGAAATAAAATAGATAAATTGTTCCATGACTTTGATACTATTTTTTCATAATATGCCTATAGATGTTAATACCATTTTTTTTTTTTGTTATTTTCCTTGATATTTGTTGTGCTTTTATATTAATGGACTATTTCTGAAATTAATATTTTATTGTGACTGGAATGTTAAGCATGCTTTTGTACAAATGTTGCCATGATTTAGCATATTATAATTTAGACAATATTTTAATTTAAATTGATAGATTAATTGATGAAAAGCTAGATTTTGCTTAAATTTGAGCGAATTTAGTTTTGTTGGTTTAGACTTTTCAGTTGGTTTGTGGATTTTGGCTAATATGGTCATAGCATATTCATTTAAAGTGACCTTACTTGAATTGGTTGAGTTTAAATAATTTAAAATTGCCAAGCCCAACACACAATAAACTAGTGAATAAATTTGGTCCGTCTTTCCTTAGTTAATTAGCTTCGCTTCTTCCACAAATAATTTTTATAACTTTGGAATATTCATGAACACCGTAGT
Source organism: Nicotiana glauca (assembly GCA_026770625.1). Classification (NCBI taxonomy): domain Eukaryota; kingdom Viridiplantae; phylum Streptophyta; class Magnoliopsida; order Solanales; family Solanaceae; genus Nicotiana; species Nicotiana glauca. The sequence goes on from MU714291.1 coordinate 12,770, forward strand.
TATCCTTAGACACCCAATTAAATTATAACTACGGGTACGGTTCCCGTTGCGTAGTTTGTGATGCCTAATTTCAAATTAGATTTAAACAGGAGCATCCTTAGTTTGCTTTAGTGAAATACAAATCTTTTAAAATAAATCAAGGCGTGTCAGGCCAAATAAAATCTCAAAGCTCATGGCCCTCACTTAATTAATTTAACTCTTTAGAAATCGAGGCACACCATTTAGCGAACTTTCCATGGCCCTCGCAAAGTTAAAAACGCGTAGTTACTTTAGGCGCGTTATTTTAAATTACTTTCCTAAACTCGGGTGCGCATTTATGTGACCCAAATCTAAATCTCAACAACGTTAGATAAAATATGTCCGGGACCGCGGGTGCATTTATGTAACGTGGTTCAAGATGTATTTTAAATAACGTTGAAATCTTCCTAAAAATATAATAATAAAAGCGGTTATAAAGTTAAAATTGTACCATAAGTTAAAACATGTATTAAAATTAGATTTTTAGCCAATTATAATAATTTAAGCGACCATGCTAGAACCACGGGATCCGGGGGTGCCTAACACCTTCCCTCGGGTCAACATATTTCCTTATTCAGAATTTCTGATTCGCAGACTCCAATTGGAAAGTCGAACATTTTCCTCGATTTGGGATTTAAGTTAAACCGGTGACTTGGGACACCAAAAGCCAATCCTATCCCAAGTGGCGACTATAAAAATAAATAAATAAATAAATAATCTCATTTCGAATAATGTCACTTTAAATGGAAAAACTCCCTTATACATTATCCTTCGGGGTAGGTGTATAAAAAGGAGGTGTAACAGCTCTGGCGACTCTGCTGGGGACACGAATCCAGAATTCCGATTTAGGGTTCAAGAATTCGAGCTTAGTATAATTATTATATTTGGTCTAATTTTCTACATGCTTCATGCTAAATGTGCTAAGTGCTTTACCGCTTTGATATTATCTGAATTGTACATATAAAATTGTTACGAAACCCCTCTCTTCTCATCTCCGGGGATATGCTCACTAGTTGAGACTCCCTATTCTGTTAGTGTCATACCTTAAAATAAGAAAGAGGCCGGACAAGTTACTAAGCCGGATGGCCTTTTGATTTCCGGTACGTAGCCCCCTCCTCGACTCGAGTTGTCCGCTCGGGTATACAGTCTAGAACATATACCCAGGTTTTGAACCTAGAATAACTCGACCTCATGCCGGATCCCTAGTAGGATGTTTGTTTGCATCATGTGTATTTGACTTAGGGGACTCAACACAAGGGTTGGGTCTGTCTAGGACAGGTGACCTGAAATGAATTGACCATCCTGATGCATCTTACGTGCTACTTGCGCATTTATTTGCTCGGCTTTGCATGTTGATCGGCTTGTCTAAATGAGTGAAAATTGAGAAAACATAAGCAGTGTCAGGACTAAGTAAGGGTAACCATTTGAGAAAAAACGAATGCCCAAATAGTACCGAAATGCTGCCGGATTTTTGAAAAATAAAAAAAGAAAAAGAGAAAAATATTTGAAAAAAATAGACAGAAAAATTGTTGTTTAAAAATACATTTTTGATTTTGGCAAATCTACCCGAACTACGCGGGTTTGATTCTCACCCGACATGAGATACGTAGGCAACCCTCATCGGGTCCAACCACTCTTTTGCAAACATAGCCAAAATGCCAAAATTTTAATTTTTGTCAAATAAGTCGAGTGATGCCATTCTTGTTTTAAAATAAGCCGAATGTCCTCAAAAGGGCGCCGGAAGGCTGGTTTTGCAAGAACAGCCACCCCGAGTCATTTGTAAATGGTTGGCGGGTACAACCTTAAAATCTTCCTCTCAGAAGTGCTGAAAGGCCGTATATGCAAAATCAAGTCTTTGTTTTTCTTAAATGAAAATTTTACAAAAAATAGCCATTTTTTTGTTTAAATCAAAATAAGTAATTAAATCACTTTAAATAAATGTGCAGGATGAGCATGATTCAAAATAAATCTTTCTCAATCATGAATAAAATTCCTTTGGAGTTGCGTCTGTGGTGGAACGATCTAGGAAGAGAAGGGCAAGATGAATTCAAAAAATATTTGAAAGGGCTTACCGGTTTGTTGGAAATTACACCTCGGGAAGATATCATAAGAGCATTAGTTACATGCTGGGACCCGGCGCACAACGTGTTCCATTTTTCAGACTTTGAACTCACCCCGACTTTGGAGGAGATAGCCGGGTACATCGGAAGTGCTGAGGTTCCTTTAAGACGCAAATACTTGGTTGCCCCGAGAGCCGTGGCCGTGCATAAATTCTTAGACTCACTGAAGATAAGCAGAACGGTCCATAACATGGATTTGGCGGATGGTTTTTGTACTCCACACTTCATATACCAAAGATAGGGTTCAATAACCCGGAAAACAAGATATGTAGCAAAGGAAACCGCCAAAAATGGGAAGAACATAGATGTTTTGCTTTTATGGCGGTCTTTTTGGGGCTTGTGGTATTTCCGAGGAAAGATGGAAATATTGACATAAAGATAGCCGGGTAGTCGGGGTCGTCAGCACTCTACTCACTCAAGATAAAAGCACTCTTACGCCCATGATATTAGCTGAAATCTTCCGCGCTCTTGCAGCCTGCAAAGCCGGAGGAGACTTCTTTGAGGGTGCAATCTATTGTTATAAATGTGGATGACCGAACACCTGTGCCATCGTCCTCAGTTCCTGAGTTATGGGTCTACAGAGAAAACTTGTATAGAGGAGTTTTATACGAGGACTAAGGGGGACAGCTTGCCTGAAGGATTCACGGGTGGACATCATACTTTCGGTCCCTCACTGCCAGTCAAATAGAGTGGACGTTTGGGTGGTTGCATGTTGATGAAATCATATATATGCCAGCAGTAGGGCCACACTTCCTCTTGATGGGTCTTAAGAGCATCCAGCCTTATGCTCTGTATCGGGTTTTAAGGCAACTCGGGAGATGCCAAATAGTGCCAAAAGACAATGATCTTAGTCTCCAAGTGGTTGAGATTGGTCCTGATGGCCAATTTCCTGAAGTAAGGGTCTGCCAAGTCTGGAGTGAATGTCAATACTTGGCGGTGAATACCTGTATACGAGATCGATCTAAAGGGGAAGTTTCACCTGAGTATCATGCCTGGTATAGAAGGGGCGTTGCATTTGGGAGGCCGGCCAAAAGACCTCACCTCCAGGATTTTGCTGAATCATCGCAAGAACAATGGGCTTGGTTAGCTAAAGAAAATGAATACAGAGCTAAAATAGGAGAATTGGAAAAGCAAGTCCGTGACTTCAGTTTGAAAACAGTGTGCAAGCCGCAGCCGATGAGGGTGAGAAGAAGAAATTGGCCAAAGAGAATAAAGCCTTACGAATCCAAATTCAAAAGATGAAGATAGCGGCCGAAGATCCCGTCAGGAGTGCCAAATATGCAAAACGTATAGAAAATCTAAGGCAAAAAGTGAATGACTACAGTTTTGACCTTAACAAAGCAGAAAGAGAATTAGCCGGGGTTCGAAAACAAATTGGCTAAAAACGCGGAGGAACGAGCCCGCATGGTTAAACAGTTGAAAGAAGAATATAATGAAGTCATGGGATTAAAGAGAAGGGTCATCGCAACAGAGAACAAAATGATCAAACGGGCAAAATAATTCAAGATTAAAAGAGAGCATTGCTACACGGCCTTGGCACAATTAGAAATGGACTTGCAACAACTCCAGGAACAAAACCAGGTAGCCGAGCAGACTTTGGAGGCCAGGGCCCAACAGATAGGGCAGTTGCTTCAGGAAAAGGGCAGAATCAGAGAGAGGATCTTAGTCGTTGCTCACTACATTACTAGGAAATGCCAAATATGCGAGAACATGACTCACACTACCTTCTTTGCATCGGTGATGATATTTTTGAAGCAAATAATGAGTGACCTGGACAGACTACAAAGGGGTCTCGCACATAGGCCCGCGGTGAGGCCGAATAACGCCCCGCGGGCCCCAGTAATTGAAGCTTTAATGTATTCTTAATTCGAGTTCGTATTTTATTTTATTTGGAGTCTGTTTGTAGTTTTCCTTTCCAAGAAGACGGGTAGTTAAACATATTTTAGAAAGTTTTTATTAATGAAAAAAAAATGAAAAAATTCCCAAAATTGTTTCTTTACTTTTCGTGTTTATTCTTAAATAACTACGCTTGGTCTAAGTCATGCGGGGTCATGATACGTAAGCAATCTCCATAGGATTCGACCATAACCCTAAATAAGAGAAAAGTACAAAAACAAATGTAGAGTGAAAATGAGAAAAATAAGAGAAAAGGGCAAAAATAAAGAAAAGCAGGGAAAAGAGAAAAAATGGGAAAGAATAAGGAAAAGTTGGGATGACGCATGCAACCATTCCAAAACATGTAGAAACCCACTTAACTGTATAGGTGCATCATACCCCAATGTGAGACTACCTATCTATTATTTATCTCAAACTAACGGTTTGCTGCTGCTATATCACCAGGTTCTATAGTAAAGTGGTTGGTTTTATGGTAATCTGGCCTCACATCCATACTTCACAAGGTCAAAAGGAAGTGTTAAAATGTCTTCGGAAATCCCTCTGCCAACGATTCCTATTCCGGAGGATAGCTCGATCTCGTCCATCCCAACTTCTGAGTCAGCAATTGCTGAAGAAAATAGAATTCTGCATCTCCGTATGATGGAAATGTGGGACGCCTGGGGCAATGGAAAAGAACCACCAAGTGCGATCCCTGGATTCCCTAAGCTTTTTCCCAGGGCAAGTGGGACTTCCAACATCCCCATAAGTTATCCAAATACCCTGCTGGAATATCCTACCATTTTAGCCCACTTCACTGGAACACCTTCTGAGTATTGCTCCCAGGTGTTAGCTTCAGGTGCGGCTTAAAACATATTCACCGTACCACCTTGTCCAGCTACGGCACAACCTGCTTTACCCAGGCCTAACTTCTGTTCATCTTCCTTCACATTTCAAGCACCATCTTTCCCATTGGAACCTACCCAGTTTACTACCAATGCTTACCATCAGCCGCCTCGGTATGATTTTACCACAGGGCAAGAAAAATCCTTAAAAACACCTGAACAAGAGGAAATTACTAGAAAGATGATAAGCATGGAGCAAAGTCTGAAAAATATACAGGGACAGAGTGGACAAAAGAGCGTATCTTACGCTGACTGGTGCATGTTCCCGCACAAGCATCTACCCTTGGGTTTCAAAACCCCAAAGTTTGAAAAATATGATGGGCATGGGGATCCCATTGCCCACCTCAAAAGTACTGCAACTAGTTGCGGGGGGCGAGCAAAAATGAAGAACTTCTTGTGGCATACTTTGGAGAGAGTTTGGTCGGCATTGCTTCTGAATGGTATATGGATCAGGATATATCTCGTTGGCATATCTAGGACGACTTGGCTCGAGACTTTGTCAGGCAGTTTGAATATAACATTGACATTGCCCCTGACAGAAATTCATTATCAAATCTAAAAAAAAAGTCCTCGGAGAGCTTCTGAGAGTATGCTGTCAAATGGCGCGAACAAGCGGCCAGAGTCAAGCCTCCAATGGACGAAACAGAGATGGTCAGTGTCTTTCTTCAATCCCAAGAGACCGATTATTATCAAAACATGATGTCTGCAATGGGAAAGTCGTTTGCCGAAGCCATCAAAATTGGTGAAATGGTTGAAAATGGGTTGAAAACAGGGCGAATCTTGAGTTAGTCTGCTATAAGGGCTACCTCTCAAGCAATCCAAGGCGGGTCTGGAGGAGTAGCAAATCGAAAGAAGAAGGAAGAAGCAACAATGGCAACTTTAAGTGTAAGAAAAACCCATCCAACTAGATTTCATTTCTCTGAAAGAACCCCACAACACTACTATCCCCATCAAGATGCGACCTATGTTATAGGTCCTCAGCCATACGCAGTGATGAATACACAACCATATGTCAGGTCACAACAACAATTTAACCAGAATAGAGCTCCATTTCCCAGAAATCAGCCTCCTCACCCAAACCACTATAACCCCCGTCCTCCACAAAATAACTTTTATCCTCGTGAACCACCCAGGAGGCCAAATTTTACACCAATCGGTGAATCCTACTCCAGTCTATTTCCGAAGCTTGTTCAAATGGGTCTGCTGTAGCCCATGCCTTAAAACAGGCAAAACCCAGAATCACCCTCCTATCAGTGGGGAGTTTGATGCGCTTATCACTCAGGAGCTGAGGGGCATGATACAGAAAATTGTTGGACTTTGAAAAGAGCCGTGGAAGACTTAATAGAACAAGGAAAGATAGTGCTAAGGGATGAGGATGTCCCCAATGTGATAAATAACCCACTGCCAGGCCACAACAATGGGTCAGTAATTGGAATGATTTGTGAAGATGGGGAATTTGATCCGGCACTAAAAGCCATAATTGCCATTGCTGATGCGGAGAGAAAGCCAAAAATCACCCTGAAGCAAGATAAAGGGGAAAAGAATACCAAAGCCACGCAGTCAAAACCAGAAATGAAAGTCGAAGCAGGAACGGAGGCAATGCCTCCCAAAGATGGTGTTCTCTATATCCCACGAGGCAGCAAAGAAAAGTAGTTGACTTTGAGTCCTCCAAAAAGATTTGAACTGAAAAAGGGAGCCCAGATATACGTACCCAAAGGAGCTTATGTGGTGCGGGGGACAATTAAGCCATCGAGGCCGAATGAGCCCGTAGTTATTGGACGCACGCCGCAGAAGCCTATGACAATCCTACTGCGGTACCATGGAATTACCATAAAACAGTGGTCACGTATAAAGGCAAAGAAATCCTGGGAAAGCTTCAAGAAAATTACCCTGTTGAGAAATACTCTAACGCGAAAGAAGTGAACAACGCCACCAGAAAGCATTTCCCAGTTAAGAAACCTGTAAGTGCCGAAGAAGAAAAAAAAAATTTAAAAAAAAATAAAGATGACGGACTATAAAGTAGTTGATCAACTGCGAAAGTATCCTAAATAAGTATCTTTGCTATCATTACTAATGAAATCCCCCGAACACCAAAAGGTTTTTATGAAGACCCTCAATGAAGCATACATGCCAGCTGGAACTTCGGTGGAATAGTTAGAAAGAATGGCGGAAAGATTTTTCGCTATCAATCAGATTTCATTTAGTAAAAACGACTTGCCCCCAGAAGGGGCCGCTCACAATAAAGCTTTGCACTTAACTGTCAAATGTGAGGGATACTATATGAAGAGGGTCATGGTAGACGGAGGTTCTGGGGTAGACATTTCCCCACTCTCTACACTACAGCGTATAGAAATCGGGACTGAAAGGATTCGTCCCAACAATGTCTGTGTGCGAGCTTTCGACGGTATCAAAAGAGACACGATTGGAGAAATTGACCTAATTCTGACCGTTGTCCCGGTGGACTTTGAGGTGACCTTCTAAGTGCTAGATATGGACACGTCCTATAATTTTCTTTTGGGAAGGCCTTGGATCCACGCAACAGGAGCTGTACCCTCTACTCTCCATCAAATGGTGAAGTTTGAACATGAGGATCAGGAGATCGTGGTCCATGGAGAGGATGAACAATCAATCTATCGGGAACCATCTGTCCCATGTCTTGAAGTGAGGGAAAGCAGTGAACACATAGTTTACCAAGCTTTCGAAATTGTGGTGGCGAACCAGCGTGAAGAAGGAAACCCTTGCCCCCAACCCTTCCTATCCAATGCCTCGATTATGGTGGCCAAAGAAATGATCAGAAATGGTTTCAAACCAGGGAAGGGACTTGGAAAATCTCTACAAGGAATATCTAAACCAGTGACCCTGCCTACAACTGAGAAGTTCTTCAGGATAGGTTTCCTACATACCCCAGATGATGTAAAGTGGGCAAATGAGAGAAAGAGTGAGGGATGGGTTTTACCTCAACCACTGCCACATTTGTATGAAACCTTTGTCAAGCCAAAGTATAATGAAGAAGAAGAAGATAAGGCCTTTACGGCTGAAGAAATTGAGGAAATATGTGGGGCAATGAGGAGGATACTCTACGAAACCCACATGGTTCAATCGGGAGAGGGCACCAGCACCGCTAAGGTGCTATATATGGGACCAGGCACCAACCTGCAAAATTGGAAGGCTACGCCATTTCCGATCAGGCGGGTGTCCCGGTAGACCTGTCCTGCTACTTTTTCTGTATCTCGAGTTATTCCAGGGTGTAACTCGGATGTTTTCTTTAGTTTCTTGTCTTTAAATTTCCAAATGTAAACTATGTTATCTTCAAATTCCAAGAAATGAAATCAATATTTCATCGTTTATTTTCCTTTATTCTTTCTGATTTTACTATTTTTCTCTTTCAGTTCTAATAATGCGGCTTTAAATAACATGACATGCTTGTGAACTTCATGCCCAGATCCAAACACGTTGTCTAATTGTGAAACCAAGAACCTGAATATGATGAAGAAGAGGCTTTTAAGGAAATAAATCGAGAATTGGAACAAATTGAGAATAAACCTAAGCCAAACTTAAATGATACTGAGCCGGTTAACTTGGGAACTTCTGAAGAAATCCGGGAAACCAAGATAAGTATTCACACAGACGAGAAAACCCGAGATGCAATAATCCAACTCCTATTTGAGTTCAAAGATGTGTTTGCTTGGTTGTACGACGACATGCCAGGGCTAAGTGTTGATCTGGTGGTTCATAAGTTGCCAACTTACCCTAATTGCCCTCCGGTCCAGCAAAAACAAAGAAAGTTTAAAACTGACATCAGTGATAAGATCAAGGAAGAAATCATAAAACAATTAAAAACAGGGGTAATCCGAGTGGTCCAGTACACTACATGGTTGGCTAATGTAGTTCTAGTTCCAAAGAAAGACGGGAAGACCCGGGTGTGCGTGGATTACAGAGATTTGAACAAGGCAAGTCCCAAAGATAATTTCCCTTTGCCCAACATCCACATCCTTGTTGATAACTGTGCCAAGCATGAGATACAGTCCTTCGTGGATTGTTATGCAGTATATCACTAGGTATTGATGGACGAAGAGGACGTCAAAAAGACAGCCTTTACCACACCCTAGGGTACATATTGCTACAGAGTCATGCCGTTTGGTTTGAAGAATGCTAGGGCAACCTACATGAGGGCCATGACCTCTATTTTCCATGATATGATACATCGGGAGATAGAGGTATATGTGGACGATGTGATCATCAAGTCCAAAACCCAGGATGACCATGTTCGAGATTTGAGGATATTCTTTGAGTGGTTGCGCAAGTAAGATCTGAAGCTAAACCCAACCAAATGTGCATTTGGAGTCCCGTCGGGTAAACTTTTGGGCTTTATAGTCAGCAGGAGAGGTATCGAGTTAGACACAACAAAGAGAAAGTCTATCCGGGATTTGCCTCCTCCGAGAACCAAGAAAGATGTGATGAGCTTGTTGGGTAGATTAAACTATATCAGCCAGTTCATTTCTCAGCTAACATCCACATGTGAGCCCATATTCAAATTATTGAAGAAAGATGCAGCAGTCAAGTGGACAGATGAATGTCAAGAAGCCTTTGATAAGATCAAAGAATATCTGTCAAATCCGCCAGTTTTGGTCCCACCAGAGCTTGGGAGGCCTCTTTTCTTGTATCTGACGGTCTTGGAAAATTCTTTCGGATGTGTCCTCAGGCAACACCATGTAACCGGGAAGAAAGAACAGGCGATCTATTATTTAAACAAGAAGTTTACCAGCTATGAAGCTAAGTATACTCTGTTGGAAAGAACCTGTTGTGCTTTGACTTGGGTCGCTCAGAAGTTGAGGCACTACCTGCAAGCCTACACCACCTACCTCATACCCAGGTTGGATCCTTTGAAATACATATTCCAGAAACCGATGCCCACAGGGAGATTAGCAAAATGGCAGATTCTGCTCACTGAATTTGACATAGTTTATGTCACTCGCACGACAATAAAAGCCCAGGCGTTGGCAGATCATTTGGCTGAAAACCCGGTTGATGATGAATACCAACCGTTGAGCACTTACTGCCCAGATGAAGAAGTAAATTCAATAGAAGCTATCTCTAGAGACACACATGCTTGGAAGATGTTCTTTGATGGGGCGGTAAACGTAAAAGATATAGGAATTGGGGCAATCTTGATCTCACCCACTGGTCAGCACTATCCGGCTACATCCAGGCTTCGATTTTTCTGCACAAACAATACTACTGAGTATGAAGCCTGCATCATGGGTATGCATATGGCGATTGACCAGGATGCTGAAGATTTATTAATTATGGGAGATTCAGATCTGATTATCCGGCAAGCCCAAGGAGAATGGGAAACCCGAGATGTTAAGCTTATTCCCTATCGGCAACATGTGAAAGATCTTAGCAAGCGGTTCAAGTCGATAGAGTTCAGGTACATCCCTCGGTATCACAATGAACTAGATGATGCACTCGCCACTCTGTCAGCGATGTTTCCCTACCCAGGCAATGCCCACATTGATCCCTTGGTAATCCAAATCAGGGAAAGGCATGGTTACTGTCATACGGTTGAGGCGGAACAAAACACCCAACCATGGTACCATAACATCAAAAGGTTTCTGAAAATACAAGAATATCTCGAGCAAGCTAGTGGGGACCAAAAGAGAACCATTAGACGGCATGCAAGTGGTTTCTTCTTAAGTGGTGATGTCTTGTATAAGAGGTCCCCGGATCTCAATTTGTTAAGATGTGTTGACGCCGTAGAGGCCGTAAAGATCATGCATGAAGTACATGTAGGAGTGTGTGGACCTCACATGAATGGGTATGTTTTGGCAAAGAAAATCCTTCGAGCAGGATATTACTGGATAACCATGGAAAAGGAATGCTTCAGCTTTGTCCATAAGTGCCATCAGTGTCAGGTGAATGGTGATTTGATTCATGCACCTCCAACGGAACTACATCCTATGTCAGCACCTTAGCCATTCGTTGCTTGGGGCATGGACGTCATTGGGCCGAACGAGCCGAAAGCCTCAAATGGACATAGATTCATATTGGTTGCCATCGACTACTTCACGAAGTGGGTTGAAGCCATCACTCTCAAATCGGTCACTAAGAATGCCGTGGTAGATTTTGTGCACTCCAATCTTATTTGCCGTTTTGGTATTCCTGCAACTATCATCACAAATTATGCTGCAAACCTGAATAGTCGTTTGATGGAAGAAGTATGTGAACAATTCAAAATAACGCATAGAAACTCCACTCCCTACCGGCCCAAAGCCAATGGCGCCGTTGAAGCAGCAAATAAGAATATCAAGAAGATATTGAGGAAAATGATTCAGAGCTCCAGACAATGGCATAAAAGTTACCTTTCGCATTACTAGGATATCGCACCACGGTGCGCACATCGGTAGGAGCAACCCCATACCTTTTGGTATATGGAACTGAGGCGGTAATACCTGCAGAGGTAGAAATCGCTTCTCTCCTAATCATCGTTGAAGCAAAGATTGAGGATAGTGAGTGGGACAAGACTCGCCTGGAACAGTTGACCTTAATTGATGAAAAGCGGATGGCTGCAGTCTGTCACGGGCAGTTGTACCAACAAAGAATGGCCCGTGCCTACAACAAGAAAGTGCGACCCAGGAAATTTGAGGTGGGTCAACTAGTGTTAAGGCTCATTCTTCCTCATCACCAGGAAGCAAAAGGAAATTTTTCTCCTAATTGGAAGGGTCCGTACATCATCAGGAAGATCTTGCCAAGAGGAGCATTATATTTGGGTGATATCGAAGGAAATGATCCCGAAACAGCTGTGAATGCAGATGCAGTAAAAAGGTACTATGTCTAGACCTTCTATGATGATGACTTTGTTCAATTGAGATGACGAAGGCTTTCATTATCGCTAGTCAAACACTATCAATCTTTCGCAAACCCTTTGAGCCGGTTACCCTTCCTTGATTACCCTCTTTGGAACCCGAAAATATCAACAAAAAAAAGAACAAATATTTTCCTGAACTACGTTTGACTTGATTCGGAAAGGATACGTAGGCAGCCTCTCGCTGAGGTTCAGTCACACCAAAACAAAATCCCAATTCCCCCAAAAATTGAAACTGGGGCAGATGATATGATGGTTCGGCTATGAACCCACCGAAATGGTTCCAAAGTTGTAGTTCCGCCCAAAATCCTTCTTACCCCAAAGACCTTGTCCAAGTCCTTCCAATCAATTGGCAAAAGCAGGGAAGTGAAAAATATCATTGTTGGAATCTGATACAATTCAAAGTGAGAGAAATAAAATGAGAGAGTCTTATATGTGAAAACCTTCGGTCACCATAAGGCGATATTGAGTAGAGAAAATAAAAATGAGAGAGTCCGCTTAGTGAAAACTTGCAAAGAGCACTATCGGGCGACGGTGAGAAGAGAAATGAGAGAGGTCGATTAGCGAAAACCCGCAAAGGGCGCTGTCGGCTGAAAAGAAGATATCTCACCACTAAAAGAATCCTGGCAAGGTTCCCTGGTTTTGAAATGCGGATCAATGGGTTCACGAGAAGCTAAAAAGTTTGTGTGGGTCGGGCGTCCAGTCCAAGAAGCATGTCATGTTCATTTGGAGCCAGCATGCACCCCCAAATAAGTCCTTCTCTCTCCCCGAAAGGGACGTTTCTCTTTAAATTCATATGATTGCCTTTTGTATACTCCTTCCTTGAATCCCTTTCAGTTTAACTTTGATTCCGGGACTATCACAAAGAAAAGGTGGCAGGACTGGTCTTATAGGGCTCCACCTGGCAAAAGCCAAGGAAAATACCCAGCTTCAGCAGGTGCGTCAGGCCAATCCCGACTGACCATAGTGGTTGATACTTTCAGAGCAAAGACATTTGAAAAGAAAGAAAGTCAAAGGCAAAGGTCCTAAGGGAAGAATAAAGTGAAAAGGCCAGAGCTCACACGGGCGAGTCATCAAGAAATCCTAAAAGTTGAGTCCTATCGGTTTGAAAAGAGATTCACCCTCAAAGCCAACAAGAAGCAAAGTTCTCAACGAAAATGGGGCCGGGATCAAGCAATTGGGATGATCAAGGTCACAAAACCAACCACCATTTCAAACTAACAAATTGTTCTTTGTTGAAAACAGGTGCAATCAAAGCAACCGTGCAAGAAGCAGGTGCAACCCAAAAGGGAAAAGAAATGCGCAATCGCTGAAACAACTTTGCAACACGGAATCAACCAAAAGGAAGTTCCTCTCCAAATTCTTTCATGCGTTTTGCCAAATAAAAGGAAAAATAAAAAGAAAAAGAAAAGAAGAAAAAAGAAGAAAAGAAATGAAAATAAAAATTCCAAAAGAAAAATAAATCATGGTAGTATAGGACCCCATTCCTTAAATATCCCGGCATAACCCGAGGATCTCCCTGGCATAACCCACGGAGCCTTTTTTTTTTTCAAATCCCGGCATAACCCGAGGATCTCCCTGGCATAACCCAAGGAGCTTTTTTCTTTCCCAAATCCCGGCATAACCGGAGGATCAAGGAGCTTTTTTCTTTCCCAAATCCCGACATAACCCGAGGACCTCCCTGGCATAACCCAAGGAGCTTTTTTTTTCTTTCCAAAATCCCGGCATAACCCGAGGATCCCCTGGCATAACCCAAGGAGCTTTTTCTTTCCAAATCCCGGCATAACCCGAGGATCTCCCTGGCATAACCCAAGGGGCTTTTTTCTTTCCCAAATCTCGGCATAACCCGAGGATCTCCCTAGCATAACACAAGGAGCTTTTTCTATCCAAAATCCCGGCATAACCCGAGGATCCCCCTGGCATAACCCAAGAGGCTTTTTCTTTCCCAAATTCCGGCATAACCCGAGGATCTCCCTGGCATAACCCAAGGAGCTTTTTCTTTCCAAATCCCGGCATAACCCGATGATATCCTTGGCATAACCCAAGGAGTTTTTTCTTTCCAAATCTCGGCATAACCCATGGATCCCCCTGGCATAACCCAAGGGGCTTTTTTCTTTAGGATCTCCCTGGCATAACCCAAGGAGCTTTTTCTTTCCGTCCCGACATAACCCGAAGCCCTTTTATCTTTTTCCGAAATAACTCGATCATTTCCCAGCATAACCTGGATTTATTCATAAGAATACACAATCTTAATTTGATCGCTTAGATATGTGTCACAACTAACTCACGAAATTTTCCTAGTGAAAACTAGGGCAGAAAATTTCGTTCGTTTGTTTGTTTTGGTATCTTAAGCAGGTTGACCTCAAGACATAGGGTGCGAGATGACCGATGGAATGAGTCTCAATCCAGATTAAAGAAAGAAAAAAAGAATAAAAAGAAATGAACTCAAATGTGAAGCAAATAAGGGCATGAATTGCTCAAAATCTGATTGAAGTCACAAGCTCCGCTGATCCCATTTTGACCCAATGCTGTAGAAAGAAATCAACACCTACAACTTACGAGCATCAAGATTCAGATCGGAGTCCATAGCAAGAACCAACTAAGACTCAGATCAAGCTTCAGAAGACTTATAGATAGGAATCTTGTAACTCATAGTTGATAGGCTTAGTTAGTCTTTTTCATTTTTGATTTTGATGTAATAACGGGACCGCGGACCGGAACCTCGACGGAACGGCACCTCACTCGACTCTCGAACTCATCACTCCATCACCTCATCCACTTCTGAAATATACGCAACCTGATTCCCTTATAACCCAGGATATGTAGGCTGTCCAAAAACAGGACTCGGTTGCGCCTTTCTTTTTTATTTTTTTCCTCTTTTGAATAACGATATTGTCAAAAATTAGTCACATGGTTCACTTTAACCCAAATCACAACTGAAGAAACAACTTTCATACCAGTCAAAAATCCTAGCGAAACAGCCCTCAACTTTAGCGAAAAGAGTTGTATTTTCATTCCAAAAATCATCCATGAAATAGTCGTTGAAGTTTGTGACGGAGGTACTGTCCGAGGGACACTGCTCAAGGTTCAGTCCCTATTTTTATTTTTCGGTCAGAGTCGATTCACTGGAGTTTGCTGTAACCGAGCTCACGTTTGATACAAAGAATTCGATTGTTGAGGTCAGTTTTCTTCTATATCTTTATCTCTTATATCAAGTGAAATAAAATAGATAAATTATTCCATTACTTTGATACTATTTTTTCATTGTATGCCTATAGATGTTAATACCATTTTTTTTTATTTTTCTTGATATTTATTGTGCTTTTATATTAATGGACTATTTCTGAAATTAATATTTTATTGTGACTGGAACGCTAAGCATGCTTTTGTACAAATGTTACCATGATTTAGCATATTATAATTTAGATAATATTTTAATTTAAATTGATAGATTAATTGATGAAAAGCTAGGTTTTGGTTAAATTTGAGCGAATTTAGTTTTGCTGGTTTTGACTTTTCAGTTGGTTTGTAGATTTTGGCTAATATTGTCATAGGATATTAATTTAAAGTGACCCCACTTGAATTGGTTGAGTTTAAATAATTTAAAATTGCCAAGCCCAACACACAATAAACTAGTGAATAAATTTGGTCAGTCTTTTCTTAGTTAATTAGCTTCGCTTCTTCCACAAATAATTTTTATAACTTTGGAATATTCATGAACATCGTAGTTATCCTTAGACACCCAATTAAATTATAACTACGGGTAAGGTTCCCGTTGCGTAGTTTGTGATGCCTAATTTCAAATTAGATTTAAACAGGAGCATCCTTAGTTTGCTTTAGTGAAATACAAATCTTTTAAAATAATTCGAGGCGTGCCAGGACAAATAAAATCTCAAAGCTCATGGCCCTCACTTAATTAATTTTAACTCTTTAGAAATCAAGGCGCACTATTTAGCGAACTTTCCATGGCCCTCGCAAAGTTAAAAACGCGTAGTTACTTTAGGCGCGTTATTTTAAATTACCTTCCTAAATTCGGGTGCGCATTTATGTGACCCAAATCCAAATCTCAACAACGTTAGATAAAATATGTCCGGTACCGCGGGTGTATTTATGTGACATGGTTCAAGACGTGTTTTAAATAACGTTGAAATCTTCCTAAAAATATAATAATAAAAGCGGTTATAAAGTTAAAATTGTACCATAAGTTAAAAAATGTATTAAAATCAGATTTTTAGCCAATTATAATAATTTAAGCGACCATGCTAGAACCATGGGATCCGGGGATGTCTAACACCTTACCTCGGGTCAGCAGAATTCCTTATTCAGAATTTCTGGCTCGCAGACTCCGATTGGAAAGTCAAACATTTTCCTCGATTTGGGATTTAAGTTAAACCGGTGACTTGGGACACCAAAAGCCAATTCTATCCCAAATGGCGACTCTAAAAATAAATAAATAATTCCATTTCGAATAATGTCACTTTAAATGGAAAAACTCCCTGATACATTATCCTTCAGGGTAGGTGTGTAAAAAGAAGGTGTGACAAAGTGTAGTTACAATTGTTAGTTATACTGTAGCTACCTGGCTATTGAGGTAGTTAATTATTATTAAAGAAGTTAGAGTGTTAGTTGAGAAATGACAGTTGTTACTTAGATGAATATTAGCTTGTAGGCTGTATATAAGAACAAGTTACTGGAATGAGAAATACACGTGTTCATTTTCATCTTCTTGTTGGGCACATGCCCATGATGTCCAGCCAAAGGCCCAATGGCCTAATCCTATTCTCTTTTGGTTTTCAATCCTATTTGGAATTGGATTCAGTTTATTCCTATTTTGAGTGGATTTTGGCTTTAAGAGAAAGCACCACTTATGATCTATAAATAGGACAACCTTGGAGAATTATTCTAAGCTCATTGGTACAAGTCTTTGAAAGAATTAAGCACATAAGAGTGGGTTTTGAGAGAGCTTTCATCAAGAGAGAAGAGAGAAGAAAAGTATTTGTTTTGCTGCAGATTTTTATTCCGACCAGCCAACTTCAAATCATGTTTTCTGATTCGTTAACCGTTGGATCGGGCTAAAATTTTGAATGAGTGTTCATAACATCTTGGTCTTAGATTTGAACGGTGGAAATGGGATTTCGAGGCTCGTAGCATCTGATTTTGAGCCTCGAACAGCAGCTTTGTTTTGTGGATTATACTATTTCTTCAATTGATTAGTTGTTGCTCTTGTTGCTATTGTTGCTCCGTGTTTGGCCCTTGTTGTGTAGCCAATTTGGATAACTTTTGTAACTCTCTTATTATTATAGTGGATCTTTTTGGATCTTTGTGATTCCGTAGTTTTTACCTTCGATTTGAAGGGTTTTCCACGTTAAAATTTGGTGTTCTTTATTTTCGGGTTTGCCTCTTTCTCGACATAACAGTGGTATCAGAGCCTTGGTTATTTATCCGGGTTATTACGGAATGGAGGCAAATATGAGCAAGATGGTATGTTTAAATGGGAGAAATTATAATGTTTAGAGAAGCAAGATGAAAGACTTGTTGTTCGTGAAGAAGATGCATTCTACCCATTTTTTCAACTCATAAACCCGAGAGTATATCCGATGAAGATTGAGATTTTGAGCACCAACAAGTATGTGGATATATACGGCAATGAGTTGAAGATAATGTTCGCAACCATATTGTGAACGAGATACATTCGAGATCTTTGTGGGAAAAGCTAGAGACTCTTTATGCTTCAAAAACCGGGAACAACAAATTATTTCTGCTAAAGCAATTGATGATCTTTAAATACAAGGAAGGCAGCCCTATCCTTGATCACATAAATGATTTTCAGGGCGTCCTTGATCAGCTATCTGGAATGGGGGTTAATTTTGATGATGAGATACAAGGACTTTGGCTTCTTAATACTCTGCCAGACTCTTGGGAAACTCTTCGTGTTTCTTTGACAAATTCAGATCCTGGAGGTAAGGTGACTATGGAATATGCCAAGAGTGGTGTGTTGAACGAGGAAGTAAGGAGAAAATCTCAGGGTTCATCCTCATAAGCAGATATCTTGGTTACAGAAGACCGGGGGAGAGATAGAACAAGAGGCTCAAGGAATAGAGGTAAAAGTAGAAGTAAGTCAAGGTCCAAATACTATAATGTTACATGCAACCATTGTGGTAAGAAAGGACACATCAAAAGGTTTTGCCGCAAGTTGAATCAAGACATTAGAGAAGGAAAGAAAGTTGAAAATAACGAGAACAATGCTGCTGCTATTGTTCGAGATGAACTTCTTTTTACTTATGATGAAAACGTCATCAATTTGGTATCCCATGAGACTAGCTGGATAGTAGATTCTGAAGCTACCTTACATGTCACACCAAGAAAAGATTTTTTCTCATCTTATACTGTTGTTGATTCTGGAGTGTTAAAGATGGGCAATGCCAGTGAAGTTAAGGTGTTTGGTGTTGGCACAGTTTGTTTGAAAACTAATAATGGTTCAACGTTAGTTCTTCAAGATGTGAAGCATGCTCCAGACTTTCCTTTCAATTTGATCTCCGCAGGAAGATTAGACGATGAAGGTTACCATAATGCTCTCTTTAACGGCCAATGGAAGCTCACCAAGGGCTCGTTAGTAGTGGCTCGAGGAGTCAAGTCTGGTCAATTATATGTGACACAAGGCTCTATTCTTAATGACTCAATAAATCTGGTGGAAAGTGATAGTTTGTCAGAATTGTGGCATCGAAGATTGAGTCATATGAGTGAGAGAGGGATTACGTGTTTGGCTAAGAAAAGTTTGCTTTCTGGAGTAAAATAAGCAAAGATGCAAAGGTGCATACATTGTTTAGCTGGCAAACAGAAAAGGGTTTCCTTTCATAGCCATCCTCCCTCAAGAAAGCCCGATTTATTGGAGCTAGTATACTCTGATTTGTGTGGTCCTTTTAAAGTAAAGTTAAAAGGTGGTGCACTTTACTTTGTGACCTTCATTTATGATCATACTCGTAAGCTTTGGGTGTATCCTTTGAAATCTAAAGATCAAGCACTTGGCATCTTTAAGGAATTTCAAGCCTTAGCTGAGAGACAGATGGGGAAGAAATTAAAATGTATTCGCACTGACAAAGGTGGTAAATATTGTGGTCCCCTTGATAACTATTGCAAGGAACAAGGAATTCGTCATCAGAAAACTCCGCCCAAGACGCCTCAATTGAATGGTTTGGTAGAGAGGATGAATAGAACTCTAGTTGAGAGAGTTAGATGCTGACTTTCAGAGGCTAAACTTCCAAATACATTTTGGGCGGAAGCACTTAACACTGTTGCCTATGTTATCAATTTGTCTCCTTCTGTTGCTTTGGATGGTGATGTCCCAGACAGAGTTTGGTTTGCCAAAGATGTTTTTTATGATCACCTGAGAGTTTTTGGGTGTAAAGCTTGTGTGCATATTCCTAAAGATGAGATATCGAAACTGGATGTCAAAACTAAGTAGTGCATCTTTATCGGTTATGGTCAAAATGAGTTTGGGTATCGTTTTTATGATCCAATTGACAATAAACTTATTAGAAGTCGTGATGCAATATTCTTTGAAGACCAAACTATTGAAGATATT